>JAZHYW010070362.1:0-106828 GCA_037355805.1 Ixodes ricinus | reverse complement strand
GACGTCGGACGGCCACAAAACATGCTTTTTGTGTGAGGCTCGTCAAAAAATTAGGCGTCTTTATTGGAATTAAATAATGGCGACGCGCGCGACCAAAATTTCAACTGCTGTCGGCTTTCCACGACTGGCCAAGCGTTCACTATGGGGTTTTTAGCAGAATTAATTAATGGCAATGTACGCGACCAAAAGGTCAACAGTGGTCGGCTTTCACACTATTAGCCAAGCACTTTATTTCTTTTTGTTAATTAATTAAGTTTTAATAGCCACTAATTCTGCTCTCATTTACAGAAAAAAGAGTAATGTCAAACAGGAAACTTTGGTAGTGTTAGTTTACGAATACAATGATTCCAAACTTCCACTGAGATTTTTACACACACCAAGGAAAATCCTGGCCATGACGTCACAGATAGAAACCGTAAGAGGGTGCTCTCGAAACCCCTTGACGTTATAAGCATTCGACTTATTCTTCCGTTACCTCGCACGGCACTGTCAATTCGGATCTTTATTTCTCATGAAACAGACACTTCGGATCTTTATTTCCCATGAATCTCCATACAAAACGAGCAGAAGCCAAAGTTAATGTTTCTCATTGCCTTCTAAGTTTCGCCAGAAACAAGATTGGCTTCAAGGAGCCAAGAAATTATTTGTCTGTCGAACGCGTCCGTGTTCATTCATGAAGATAGTGGTGACTTGGCAATATCATTATGGGCCTCCAGCATTCTCTATCTCTTTCTCTCTACCTTTCTCTCTCTCTCTCTCTCTTTCTCTCAACATTGTAAAGGGTAAACACTCAGGTTCTCTTGGCTATCTGAGCCAGAAATAAAATATAGGGGAGGTAAGAGCAATGGGTGAAAAGAGAGCGTGATGTACAGAGTGAGGTCGCCCTCTCGCACGTAAGCAAGCAGAGAGTCCCGGATCTGCTTGCGATGGTCAGGAGGTTTAGTGGGATTGAGGCTTGCTCCTTCGGTGTAACTCCTGGGGTGGTAGTCCGGGGACACGGGACCAAGGTGGAAATTTCAGATATTAAAGAATTTTGAGCGCTTTCAGCACTAACGTTTCGCAATTCAAATTGCACTTCGTTGTGGTTAGTTTATAACCGCCCCAATAGTGCCACCAGAGTCAAAGATGGTCCCATATGGCGTGCAACGAACTAGACGTTGCCTGATGTTTCCATTATACTGGTAGTACCGTGAGGCGGTAACTTCGTTAGCGCCTCAAGGGTACTGAAACCGTGTTTGGAGATGATGCTGTCAGGCACGGAGTGTCAGCGCCGCCTGGTTGATGCTAAACGCCAATCGCTAGGAAGTTATCTTCAATCCCTGACACCTTTCCTCCTCCTTTCCACCTTCGTCTTTCTATCACACAGAGCATCAGAACCCACAACTCTCCCGGGGCTGCGAGGATTACACCGTGGTTGTAGACAATCTCACCGTGTCATTTCCTGTCCCCGTCTCCACGCCTGTGTTCAAAGCTTTCAACGATACGGAAGCTGCGGTCAGCTGCAGCTTGCCTCAAGTGATCGCCTACGGAACGCACGTCAGCAACTGCACTGCCACAGACGCAGAGCTGGGAACTGCGTCCTCTTGCACCTTCAGTGTCATTGTGAAGGGTAAGCGGAAACTTCTGCAGCCTTGTCTCTCTCTATCTCGATGGTTGGGTCCCATGACCCTCTACCGAACGTCTCTGTACACCCAGAATGTCGATCGTGCAGCTCCCGGATGTCCACCGCTTTCGAGCGACCCCTTCAGCCTAGTGTCTTGCTCGAAAGTTCGCAACGCTGCTGAGGACCAATTTCACCCGGTGGGCGACGTATGCGAGCTCAACTGCCAGCCGGGTTACGTCATCCCCAAAGGCAGGCAACAGTGGTCCACAAAAACATGTCTGTCAAACGGCATTTGGAGCAATGACATTATTCATCTCTGCCAAAGTAAGTCTTCTTTCTCTTTTAGTAGATGCGAATAAACAACGGTTCTTCAGGGTGTAATCACGTCCCTGACACATAACGGCATAAAACCCGAATAGAAAGAACTGTGCGCTCTTTAGAGTCGGGATCTATATGAAGATGAACACGCGATAGTCGACCGGTCGTACTGGCAGCTCTATAAAGCGGCGAACTAAGCGCGAACCAATTCGTTATGCCGGGCTGGGGAAACAAGAGCTGCCCTGCCACTCCTGCGACTTGACCCTCCGTCTTATTGAGCTTGAGGGCGATTGTAAGCGTTGCCCCTTGCATTTCTTCTTTCCTAGAAGTGCGCGATTCGTGGCCCAGAATTTCGTTATTGATGTTTTCTGAGTGTGATGTGCTGTAATCAAGCCATCAGTTTTTGTGAAGATTTTCTGCGTAGACATTCGCTTCCACCGTAGCCCTGGAGATGTTGTTATTTGCCTTGGGAGCTTTTCAGCCCTTTGCAGTAGTTTAGTACCGCTTGCAGTATTTTGGCCCAGAGCGTGAAAAGATGGAGGTCGGGCGTTGTAGCATCTTCGGCGACGTCCATATTGATTTTTGCAATCTTCAGGGTGCTGTTAAAGCGGAATTCAGAACCGGCGTCTTCGAGTTCAGCGCTTTAAGAACTTTGCTGAATTTGTCACGGTGTTCGGTGTTGTCGTACTTTTCTTGATTTTTTCCGTTATCCATCTCGTTTGCGAAAATTCGAAGCGAATACGGAAGTGGTCGCTGCCCCACGTATCCGAGAGGACACATTTATGCTGCAGAATGCACGGCTTTGTGGTCAAAGTGAGGTCGGGAGTGGTATCCGAGTGCCCAAAACCTCCTAGGCTTGTTTTGGTTCCCTTCTTGTTTACGAGGTTTACGCACAAGGTTTGCATCTCGCCAACAAAGTCTTCCGCTCCCGTAGAGTCTCGCTTGTAGTCCCACAGAGGCTGATGGAGATTAAAGTCTCCTCCGTAGAGTTTCTGTTCATCGGGGTATAGAGCGTGGAGATGGGCAATGCATAGGTGGGCTTTTGTCTATGTCGTGGACTGGAGTGGTCTGTAGTAGATCGAAAAGTGCGATGTTTTGCCGCTGGACCGAGATCCGCACCGCCACCATTTCCTGTCCATCGTCGCAGTAAGAATTGAGATCGACTTGGTGCTTGGGTCAGTTGTTCCTCACGTAGACGACAGCTTTCCCTGGAGGGGAAGTGGTTTGTCCTGGGCGTTTGGAGGTTATAGGGGGCAGGAGTATATTGAGAATCCGCGAAGGTTAATGGCCGTGGGGTTTGTGTCCTGAAGTAGGAGTACGTTAGGACGTTCGTCACCTGTATCCAGAAGGCGGACTCGGCGCTCCGCCACTTGTTTCCGGAACCCCTGGCAGTTTCACTGGAAGACTCTGATCATTTCGCTCGGTTAAGCCTATTTCACAAAATTTATTACACTAATGTTACACTGCTAGAAAGGCTTTTTGAACTTCCTTTCTATGTTTCATCGCGAGTCGATCATCAACATAAAGTTAGCATCCCTCATTCAAATTGCAATGCTTTTTACCATTCTTTTGTACCCTGCACAATGACTGGAACCACCTTCCGGCCCCCATTGTTTCAATTGTAGACAGTGTTCTTTTCAAAAAGGCGTTGATTAGTATCTTTACTTGATTTTGTTAAGCACGATTTTTATCAATTTTCCCACGTGAGTTTTTTTACTGGGCACTCATTGTTCCCCCACTCCCCTCTGTAATGCTTTTTGCCCTGAGGGTAAATAATTGAAATGAAAGTAAATGAAATGAAATTTCTCGTTCAGGATCTGGGTTGCTAGGATTTGTACTCAGTGAGGTTGATGGAGCCATTTTTTGCCTCTTGTAATAGAAGTGATCGCGGCGCTTGGCAGGTTTTTTTAAACCTGCCAAGCGCCGCGATGAAACTGAAAACATACACTTTCGTGCTTGTATCTTCGGAGGCAGTTTGAAAGTTTAGCCCCATGTTTCGGGGAAACAACGCCAGACGTCGGACGGCCACAAAACATGCTTTTTGTGTAAGGCTCGTCAGAAAATTAGGCGTCTTTATTTGAACTAATTAATGGCGACGCACGCGACCAAAATTTCAACTGCTGTCGGCTTTCCACGACTGGCCAAGCGTTCACTATGGGGTTTTTAGCAGAATTAATTAATGGCAATGTACGCGACCGAAACGTCAACAGTGGTCGGCTTTCCACTATTAGCCAAGCACTTTATTTCTTTTTGTTAATTAAATAATTTTAATAGCCACTAATTCTGCTCTCATTTACAGAAAAAAAAGCAATATCAAACAGGAAACTTTGGCGGTGTTAGTTTACGAATACAATGACTCCAAACTTCCACCGAGATTTTTACCCACACCAAGGAAAATCCTGGCCATGACATCACAGATAGGAACCGTAAGAGGGTGTCATCGAAACACCTTAACGTTATAAGCATTCGACTTATTCTTCCGTTGCCTGGCACGGCACTGTCAATTCGGATCTTTATTTCCCATGAAACAGCCACTTCGGATCTTTATTTCCCATGAATCTCCATACAAAACAAGCAGAAGCCAAAGTTAATGTTTCTCATTGCCTCCTAAGTTCCGTCAGAAACAAAATTGACTGCAAGGAGCCAAGAAATGATTTGTCTGTCGAACGCGTCCGTGTTCATTCATGAAGATAGTGGTGACTTGGCAATATCATTATGGGCCTCCGGATTCTCTATCTCTTTCTCTCTAACTCTCTCTCTCTTTCTCTCAACATTGTAAAGGGTAAACACTCAGGTTCTCTTGGCTATCTGAGCGAGAATAAAATATAGGGGAGGTAAGAGCAATGGGTGAAAAGAGAGCTGATGTACAGAGTGAGGTCGCCCTCTCGCACGTAAGCAAGCAGAGAGTCCCGGATCTGCTTGCGATGGTCGGGAGGTTTAGTGGGATTGAGGCTTGCTCCTTCGGTGTAACTCCTGGGGGTGGTAGTCCGGGGACACGGGACCAAGGTGGAAATTTCAGATATTAAAGAATTTTGAGCGCTTTCAGCACTAACGTTTCGCAATTCAAATTGCACTTCGTTGTGGTTAGTTTATAACCGCCCCAATAGTGCCACCAGAGTCAAAAGATGGTCCCATATGGCGTGCAACGAACTAGACGTTGCCTGATGTTTCCATTATACTGGTAGTACCGTGAGGCGGTAACTTCGTTAGCGCCTCAAGGGTACGAAACCGTGTTTGGAGATGATGCTGTCAGGCACGGAGTGTCAGCGCCGCCTGGTTGATGCTAAACGCCAATCGCTAGGAAGTTATCTTCAATCCCTGACACCTTTCCTCCTCCTTTCCACCTTCGTCTTTCTATCACACAGAGCATCAGAACCCACAACTCTCCCGGGGCTGCGAGGATTACACCGTGGTTGTAGACAATCTCACCGTGTCATTTCCTGTCCCCGTCTCCACGCCTGTGTTCAAAGCTTTCAACGATACGGAAGCTGCGGTCAGCTGCAGCTTGCCTCAAGTGATCGCCTACGGAACGCACGTCAACAACTGCACTGCCACAGACGCAGAGCTGGGAACTGCGTCCTCTTGCACCTTCAGTGTCATTGTGAAGGGTAAGCGGAAACTTCTGCAGCCTTGTCTCTCTCTATCTCGATGGTTGGGTCCCATGACCCTCTACCGAACGTCTCTGTACACCCAGAATGTCGATCGTGCAGCTCCCGGATGTCCACCGCTTTCGAGCGACCCCTTCAGCCTAGTGTCTTGCTCGGAAGTTCGCAACGCTGCTGAGGACCAATTTCACCCGGTGGGCGACGTATGCGAGCTCAACTGCCAGCCGGGTTACGTCATCCCCAAAGGCAGGCAACAGTGGTCCACAAAAACATGTCTGTCAAACGGCATTTGGAGCAATGACATTATTCATCTCTGCCAAAGTAAGTCATCTTTCTCTTTTAGTAGATGCGAATAAACAACGGTTCTTCAGGGTGTAATCATGTCCCTGACACATAACGGCATAAAACCCGAATAGAAAGAACTGTGCGCTCTTTAGAGTCGGGATCTATATGAAGATGAACACGCGATAGTCGACCGGTCGTACTGGCAGCTCTATAAAGCGGCGAACTAAGCGCGAACCAATTCGTTATGCCGGGCTGGGGAAACAAGAGCTGCCCTGCCACTCCTGCGACTTGACCCTCCGTCTTATTGAGCTTGAGGGCGATTGTAAGCGTTGCCCCTTGCATTTCTTCTTTCCTAGAAGTGCGCGATTCGTGGCCCAGAATTTCGTTATTGATGTGTTCTGAGTGTGATGTGCTGTAATCAAGCCATCAGTTTTTGTGAAGATTTTCTGCGTAGACATTCGCTTCCACCGTAGCCCTGGAGATGTTGTTATTTGCCTTGGGAGCTTTTCAGCCCTTTGCAGTAGTTTAGTACCGCTTGCAGTATTTTGGCCCAGAGCGTGAAAAGATGGAGGTCGGGCGTTGTAGCATCTTCGGCGACGTCCATATTGATTTTTGCAATCTTCAGGGTGCTGTTAAAGCGGAATTCAGAACCGGCGTCTTCGAGTTCAGCGCTTTAAGAACTTTGCTGAATTTGTCACGGTGTTCGATGTTGTCGTACTTTTCTTGATTTTTTCCGTTATCCATCTCGTTTGCGAAAATTCGAAGCGAATACGGAAGTGGTCGCTGCCCCACGTATCCGAGAGGACACATTTATGCTGCAGAATGCGCGGCTTTGTGGTCAAAGTGAGGTCGGGAGTGGTATCCGAGTGCCCAAAACCTCCTAGGCTTGTTTTGGTTCCCTTCTTGTTTACGAGGTTTACGCACAAGGTTTGCATCTCGCCAACAAAGTCTTCCGCTCCCGTAGAGTCTCGCTTGTAGTCCCACAGAGGCTGATGGAGATTAAAGTCTCCTCCGTAGAGTTTCTGTTCATCGGGGTATAGAGCGTGGAGATGGGCAATGCATAGGTGGGCTTTTGTCTATGTCGTGGACTGGAGTGGTCTGTAGTAGATCGAAAAGTGCGATGTTTTGCCGCTGGACCGAGATCCGCACCACCACCATTTCCTGTCCATCGTCGCAGTAAGAATTGAGATCGACTTGGTGCTTAGGTCAGTTGTTCCTCACGTAGACGACAGCTTTCCCTGGAGGGGAAGTTGTTTGTCCTGGGCGTTTGGAGGTTATAGGGGGCAGGAGTATATTGAGAATCCGCGAAGGTTAATGGCCGTGGGGTTTGTGTCCTGAAGTAGGAGTACGTTAGGACGTTCGTCATCTGTATCCAGAAGGCGGACTCGGCGCTCCGCCACTTGTTTCCGGAACCCCTGGCAGTTTCACTGGAAGACTCTGATCATTTCGCTCGGTTAAGCCTATTTCACAAAATTTATTACACTAATGTTACACTGCTAGAAAGGCTTTTTGAACTTCCTTTCTATGTTTCATCGCGAGTCGATCATCAACATAAAGTTAGCATCCCTCATTCAAATTGCAATGCTTTTTACCATTCTTTTGTACCCTGCACAATGACTGGAACCACCTTCCGGCCCCCATTGTTTCAATTGTAGACAGTGTTCTTTTCAAAAAGGCGTTGATTAGTATCTTTACTTGATTTTGTTAAGCACGATTTTTATCAATTTTCCCACGTGAGTTTTTTTACTGGGCACTCATTGTTCCCCCACTCCCCCTCTGTAATGCTTTTTGCCCTGAGGGTAAATAATTGAAATGAAAGTAAATGAAATGAAATTTCTCGTTCAGGATCTGGGTTGCTAGGATTTGTACTCAGTGAGGTTGATGGAGCCATTTTTTGCCTCTTGTAATAGAAGTGCATCGCGGCGCTTGGCAGGTTTTTTAAACCTGCCAAGCGCCGCGATGAAACCGAAAACATACACTTTCGTGCTTGTATCTTCGGAGGCAGTTTGAAAGTTTAGCCCCATGTTTCGGGGAAACAACGCCAGACGTCGGACGGCCACAAAACATGTTTTTTGTGTGGCTCGTCAGAAAATTAGGCGTCTTTATTTGAACTAATTAATGGCGACGCACGCGACCAAAATTTCAACTGCTGTCGGCTTTCCACGACTGGCCAAGCGTTCACTATGGGGTTTTTAGCAGAATTAATTAATGGCAATGTACGCGACCGAAACGTCAACAGTGGTCGGCTTTCCACTATTAGCCAAGCACTTTATTTCTTTTTGTTAATTAAATAATTTTAATAGCCACTAATTCTGCTCTCATTTACAGAAAAAAAGCAATATCAAACAGGAAACTTTGGCGGTGTTAGTTTACGAATACAATGACTCCAAACTTCCACCGAGATTTTTACCCACACCAAGGAAAATCCTGGCCATGACATCACAGATAGGAACCGTAAGAGGGTGTCATCGAAACACCTTAACGTTATAAGCATTCGACTTATTCTTCCGTTGCCTGGCACGGCACTGTCAATTCGGATCTTTATTTCCCATGAAACAGCCACTTCGGATCTTTATTTCCCATGAATCTCCATACAAAACAAGCAGAAGCCAAAGTTAATGTTTCTCATTGCCTCCTAAGTTCCGTCAGAAACAAAATTGACTGCAAGGAGCCAAGAAATGATTTGTCTGTCGAACGCGTCCGTGTTCATTCATGAAGATAGTGGTGACTTGGCAATATCATTATGGGCCTCCGGATTCTCTATCTCTTTCTCTCTAACTCTCTCTCTCTTTCTCTCAACATTGTAAAGGGTAAACACTCAGGTTCTCTTGGCTATCTGAGCGAGAATAAAATATAGGGGGAGGTAAGAGCAATGGGTGAAAAGAGAGCTGATGTACAGAGTGAGGTCGCCCTCTCGCACGTAAGCAAGCAGAGTGTCCCGGATCTGCTTGCGATGGTCGGGAGGTTTAGTGGGATTGAGGCTTGCTCCTTCGGTGTAACTCCTGGGGGTGGTAGTCCGGGGACACGGGACCAAGGTGGAAATTTCAGATATTAAAGAATTTTGAGCGCTTTCAGCACTAACGTTTCGCAATTCAAATTGCACTTCGTTGTGGTTAGTTTATAACCGCCCCAATAGTGCCACCAGAGTCAAAAGATGGTCCCATATGGCGTGCAACAAACTAGACGTTGCCTGATGTTTCCATTATACTGGTAGTACCGTGAGGCGGTAACTTCGTTAGCGCCTCAAGGGTACGAAACCGTGTTTGGAGATGATGCTGTCAGGCACGGAGTGTCAGCGCCGCCTGGTTGATGCTAAACGCCAATCGCTAGGAAGTTATCTTCAATCCCTGACACCTTTCCTCCTCCTTTCCACCTTCGTCTTTCTATCACACAGAGCATCAGAACCCACAACTCTCCCGGGGCTGCGAGGATTACACCGTGGTTGTAGACAATCTCACCGTGTCATTTCCTGTCCCCGTCTCCACGCCTGTGTTCAAAGCTTTCAACGATACGGAAGCTGCGGTCAGCTGCAGCTTGCCTCAAGTGATCGCCTACGGAACGCACGTCAACAACTGCACTGCCACAGACGCAGAGCTGGGAACTGCGTCCTCTTGCACCTTCAGTGTCATTGTGAAGGGTAAGCGGACACCTCTGGAGCTCTGTCTCTTCCGATGGTTGGGTCGCATGACCCTCTATCGAACGTCTCTGTACACCCAGAATGTCAATCGTGCAGCTCCCGGATGTCCACCGCTTTCGAGCGACCCCTTCAGCCTAGCGTCTTGCTCGGAAGTTCGCAACGCAGTTGAGGACCAATTTCATCCGGTGGGCGACGTATGCGAGCACAACTGCCAGCCGGGTTATGTCATCCCCAAAGGCAGGCAACAGTGGTCCACAAAAACATGTCTGTCAAACGGCACCTGGAGCAATGACATCATTCATCTCTGCCAAAGTAAGTCTTTTTAATGCGAATAGCATTCTTTGGATACTTCACGCACTTTTCGTCTATGTATCTATCTATCTAGCTATCTGGCTATCTAACCTCTTACGCCGCGGGTCGATAAATAAATAAAAAGACCGGCGCCGGCTGGGATTCGAACCGTTGACCCTTTGATCAGCAGGCAGACGCGCTAACCACAGAGCTATGAAGGCAGTCATTCAACGCATTCTAAACGGTTGTTTATATCTTTACCATAGGACGCGCTTTACAGCGCTGTCACAGCTACCGGTGCGCGCGCGTTCCATGCACGAGGGCTCATTCCGCTCTCGTGAGGCTGAGCACGGCCGCTAGCTCACCCTCTCCCGCGCTCGGGAGAGGGTGATGTAGCGGCCGTGCTCAGCCTCACGAAGCGGAATGAGCCCTCGTGCATGGAACGCGCGCGCACCGGTAGCTGTGACAGCGCTGTAAAGCGCGCCCTATGGTAAAGATATAAACAACCGTTTAGAGTACCGTTGGTTGAGACTAGCTGAGACGCCAGAAAGTCTGGTCGGTACCATTTTGAGTGTTTGTGCGTATGGCGCGTGCTTTGCTCGCCTTCCTAAGTGACACAAACGCACGTGCTGGGCTGCGGAGATCGTGCGCAGGGCTGTGAAAGTGTCAGCAAATTTAGAATCGCCTCAAGAGTGGGCTGGCGTATCTAGAGTGTGCCGGCCACCCGACGAACGCGCATAACTCCGCACCGTTTGATGCTATTCGCATTAACGTAGATAATCATTCCCAAAGGATGGGTTCTGCTGATTTTTATCTTTAAGCTAGATGCGAATAAACAACGGTTCTTGAGGCTGTAATCACGTCCCTGACACATAAAGGGCATAAAACCCGAATAGAAAGAACTGTGCACTCTTTAGAGTCGGGATCTATATGAAGATGAACACGCGATAGTCGACCGGTCGTACTGGCAGCTCTATAAAGCGGCGAACTAAGCGCGAACCAATTCGTTATGCCGGGCTGGAGAAACAAGAGCTGCCCTGCCACTCCTGCGACTTGACTCTCCGTCTTATTGAGCTTGAGGGCGATTGTAAGCGTTGCCCCTTGCATTTCTTCTTTCCTAGAAGTGCGCGATTCGTGGCCCAGAATTTCGTTATTGACGTTTTCTTAGAGTGATGTGCTGTAATCAAGCCATCAGTTTTTGTGAAGATTGTCATGCGTAGACATTCGCTTCCACCGTAGCCCTGGAGATGTTGTATTTGCCTTGGGAGCTTTTCAGCCCTTTGCAGTAGTTTAGTACCGCTTCCAGTATTTTGGCCCAGAGCTTGAAAAGATGGAGGTCGGTTGTTGTAGCATCTTCGGCGACGTCCTTATTGATTTCTTGCAATCTTCAGGGTACTGTTAAGGCGGGATTCAGAGCCGGCGTCTTCGAGTGCAGCGCTTTAAGAACTTCCTTGAATTTGTTCCGGTGTTTGGTGTTGTCGTACTTTTCTTGATTTTTTTCCGTTATCCGTCTTGTTTGCGAAAATTCGAAGCGAATACGGAAGTGGTCGCTGCCCCACGTATCCGAGAGGACACATTTATGCTGCTGAATGCACGGCTTTGTGATCAAAGTGAGGTCGGGAGTGGTATCCGACTGCCCAAAACCTCCTAGGCTTGTTTTGGCTCCCTTCTTGTTTACGAGGTTTACGCACAAGGTTTGCATCTCGCCAACAAAGTCTTCCGCTCCCGTAGAGTCTCGCTTGTAGTCCCACAGAGGTTGGTGGAGATTAAAGTCTCCTCCGTAGAGCTTCTGTTCTTCAGGGTATAGAGCGTGGAGATGGGCAATCCATAGGTGGGCTTTTGTCTATGTTAGAAACGCAGATTTGAGTTCCTCTTTTGGTGTTGCCCCTGAACCATTGTTTAGTATGGACCAGTTGCTCGGCCATACCTTGCGATGTGTGGGAGCCGAAGGGTTTAGGTTGCCAGACGGGTACGCTGGGAATTATGGGCTGCGTGACCTCCAGTGACGGCCAGAAGTGAGTTGCCTTTGGCAGTACTACCGGTAGGTACTGGAAACTTGAAGACCTCGTTCGGTTCGTCGGTTTCAATTGTCGTAGTGTCAAAAAGCGGCCGTTCGCTACAGCGTCTTCTTCTTTCTTCACCTCTACCATAGCTATTTTAATATATTTTTGTAAGTTTTCTTGTGCGATTTAGAACAACGTACCGGCGTGTTGTTGTGTATCACTACTGCTTGGTGTACGTTAAAGACCCCAGGCTAGCAGTTGTACTGAACTGGCTAAATTTCTCATCGACAGTGGGTAACACTACCGCCATGTTTTCGCACACCACCTCTCGCTGAATAAAAAACTAACGACTAATCACTTTTTGTGCGATTTACATTCAAGATGTCAGTCGATGCCATTCATATAGATAGATGCTTGACGAAGTTGGTGATTGATGACGTGACAATTTCACAGTTTTTCTTTACCATTTTATTTACTTACCGCGAAGAAGTACAAGATGAATATACCAGAGCTCTAAGCGTGTCTTTTGTCTCCCTTGTGCGTCTCCCTGTTGTGTCCTCGCCCATTTTCGCTGTTGCTTCCCACGATGACGTTCACTGGATAGACTTCGCAATGCCGCGCACTCCAATACTTTGTTTCAGCTTAAAGGGGCGGTGCAACGATATTCAATTGGAATCTTTTTAACTTTACACGAGCCTACTGGCACTAGTGGGACTCAAGGATACTCGCACCCAACGCCACTGGCCAAGAAACTCCTTTGTTGCGGTGTCATTTCAAGGACAAAAGCGATCATTTTCATTCAATCTCTCCTTTGCAAAATTTGATGACGTAACGTGGGGATCGCAGTACACCCCAATGACGATATTTGAAATGCGGTTCATAGATTGGACACGAGCATTGCGTGGGCACTCGATTTGGGCTCGTGATAATTACTAGCTCAAGAAGCATTCGGGTAGTGGCCCGTGTCCAATCGCTGCAACGACGACAATAGCCGAGCCATAACAATGTCTGGAACTCAGCGCGTGTCCTGCGCTTTGCCAACCCCAGCGCGTGGCTATGATCAACCATGGCGGCATATAATCGGCTCCAGATCACGTGGCCGCTTGTTCTGGCTGCGAGTTGAGGGGGGTGAACGCTGCTCGCTTTTCTTTAATTTATTTCTGGGACTTCTATTGCGTGGGGTGAAAAACGAACGCGTGTTTTACAGGTCATTAACGTCAGGGATCCGTTCTAAGCGGTATTTGCGCAAAGTGCAAAAATTGTTGCATCGCCCCTTTAAGCTCAGACACAGCCGATGCTACAAGCGCGAACATGTGGCCCTGAACAGTGCTGGCACAGCACGAGCGCTCGTGCTTGGCAGGGACGCTAAAAGCCCGGAGCTCGCACTTGTTGCATCAGCTGCGTCTGGACTTGAGTTGAAACGAAATATAGTGCCAAACACACCTCTTGACGAACATAGGTACACGTGCTGCGCGTGCTGGCGTCTTCAGCTCTAACTGTTCGAAAGTAAAAATCTAAAAGAAATGGCACTTCGCACGCGCGTTCCACGGACGCTTTATTTTGGGTTTTTACTTCGAATCTTTTCTATAGGGAAGGCGAGCACATGCAGCGCGTGTAGCTACGTTTCCAACATTATCTTTAATGCTTGAGTAATTTAGCGAAAGGTCTATACATGGGTTGCACGTGACGTCATATCCTTCCTCCTTTCTGGTGGCCAAAACCTGCCGTTATACTTCGTTTCACCTTATGTGCGAGCGAAGGCAAAGCTGGAAGCGCGAGCACGAAAACTCTGTCCCTTCAGGCTTTGCTCGAGCGCGCGAGCTGGGCAGAAACGCAAAAAGCGCTGGTCTCGCGCTTCTAGCTTTGGCTTCGCTCGCAGATAAAGTGAAACGAAGTATAATGAAGCTGTGCTCACTTGTTTCCGCTCGCTCGCGACGCTCGTGTGCTGCTCGTAGAATATGCACAATTAAGGCTACGCTCGAGGAAGTTCGGCCACCAGAAAGGAGGACCAAATTACGTCAGTGCAACCTATGTATTGAAACTCCGTTCTTATCACTTACCGGTTAGCTACAATCGAGATTTTGGGTTGCTGTCTCCGGCTGGTTCCACCGCAAATAACCAGAGATTGAAGGATGATGTTCTGTAGTCGCTGTTGCCGCCCTGCCGCTTGACCGCGGGATGCAGCAGTTTTAACTTTTATCTTAAACCGCTTTCAGATACCTATAGCTTCCAATTTTCTTGTCCAGAAGCAAAGAGAGAGGTAAAGCAATGCGGTCACAATAGCCATGCTGCCGGCACTGCGCCAATAATAAAATTTTGTTTTTAATTCACCTTGGTCAAACTCATTTTCGGTCGTCCACTTTATGAATTAACATTAATGTTTATTACACGGACTGTGTATCTATAGAAAAAAACAGTAAATTAAAATAAACTTCCCTCATTCTTAAATTTATTTGTGCAAATGAGACCGCCAAATGTATCACGCTACGATCGTGACGTCACATGGCAGCCAAGTGCCGGTGTTGCCGTCTCATGAGGTTGGCAGTTTTGATTTCGTGGTAAGCCCCGAGGCAAAATTTTTAAATTAGATTTCTACAAAACCATATACAATACCGATCAAAACGTTTACCTCGGAATTCAGTAACGCAAACTTAGTTAAAAACTGCCATAACTATGATATCGAAAAAGTGGAGCGGAATTACCCGTTGAGATGAAACGGGATTAGTCACTTCACGAGACGATGAAAATCTTTTTCAGTTACTATTACCAATTCTGATTGTTCCTCGACAGCCTGACACGGCAGTAACCATCGTGATAGTGCCTAAGCCACTTCAGGTTTGAGACTTTACGGATCTTCAGAGCGGAAGAAGAGGAATCCAAGGATAATAGACTTTTAGCAAACCGTTACCGTGTTCCGCGTACCGCACTTCCGGAGCCTTTGAAGCATGCTTTCAAGCACGCGCCACGCGGTCACGGTATCACCCGGGCGCGCGCTTAAAAGCATGCTTCAAAGGCTCTGGTAGTGCGGGAGGTTGAACACGGCAATGGTTTTGCTGAAAGTCCCAAATGTCCCTCGTTGCGTTTTAACTGCTGTCGAAAGGGGAACGCACTTCTAGGACCCGAGAAACCGATTTTTTATTGAACGCGTCTGTCTTCTTTCGTGAGAAGGAAACTTATAGTGTTCAAGTTTCTCAGTTTTATTATATTTTCTAAAGTTAGCTTAATCCCTTTTCCATACCTTCAACTTTTTATCACGCAGAGCATCAGAACCCACAACTTTCCCGGGGCTGCGAGGATTACACCGTGGTTGTAGACAATCTCACCGTATCCTTCCCTGTCCCCGTCTCCAAGCCCGTGTTCAAAGCGTTCAACGATACCGAAGCTGCGGTCGACTGCAGCTTGCCTCAAGTGATCGCCTACGGAACGCACGTCAGTAACTGCACCGCCACAGACGCAGAGCTGGGGACTGTGTCCTCTTGCACCTTCAGCGTCAATGTGAAGGGTAAGCGGAAACCTCTGGAGCCCTGTCTCTTTCGATGGTTGGGTCGCGTGACCCTCTATCGAACGTCTCTGTACACCCAGAATGTCAATTGTGCAGCCCCCGGATGTCCGCCACTTTCGAGCGGCCCCTTCAGTCGAGTGTCTTGCTCGGAAGTTCGCAACGCGGCTGAGGACCAATTTCATCCGGTGGGCGACGTGTGCGAGCACAACTGCCAGCTGGGCTACGTCATTCCCAAAGGCAGGCAAGAGTGGTCCACAAAAATATGTCTGTCCAACGGCACCTGGAGCAATGACATCATTCATCTCTGCCAAAGTAAGGGTCTCCTTTTTCTTCTAGTGCGTGGGAATAAAGAATACAAAAGAAACATAGATTAGGACCTCCGTAGTTCAATCGAGTGCTTGACACAGAACAGACATAATGCCTGCATTTAAGGAACTGTGCGCTCTGTAGAATATATATATATATATATATATATATATATATATATATATATATATATATATATATATATATATATATATATATATATATATATATATATATAGATATGCAGGGTGACGGTAGAAAACGAACCAGGAGGATTTTATTCGACGTTTCGACCTGATATATATATATATATATATATATATATATATATATATATATATATCAGTGTGTCGAACCGAAAAAAATACGGGTTCGGTTACGGTTCCGGTTCAGGTAAATTTATTTTGTTCCGGTTCAGTTCCGGTTCGATTAATTCGATCCGCGAACCGGTTCGCGAACCGGTTCGGAAATTATAAATGACAAATTGCAACATCAAAATAAATTACAAATAAAACATCTGAAATCAGCACATACGAAACGGGATACATCGTCGAAACTAGTAGTGCATAACGTTTATAAAAGCCTGTAGCCAATGCAAGCGGCAAACAACGACTGTCTGATGACAGGGCTGTCTGTCACGGGCGCTAACTCCAGTGTCTGCTGAGCGTTGGTTTGAGCGCACGCGCCCGCTTGAGTCCCATGACTACGCTGGGCAGGCGACGGAAGCAACAGAAGCTCGGCAGATCCTTTGTCAAATTCGAAAGTGCGCGCAGCTTCGCTTCTCCGCGAGCGACTAGGGTTTGTATCCCTGTTTTTTTCCCCCGCATTTATCGAGTTTCCGGTACGAAAAAATACGGCATGTAAATCTTGACACTTCATAGCTCGATATACTCTGACCGGTGGTTGGGGCAGCGAAGAGCAGATATAATTCATGAATGCTCATTTCAACTGTAAATAAAATTTCTTTCTCTCCCTCAAACATTATCAAACTCCACAGCCTTTTCTTTTCTCATCCCGATGGAAGCAAGCTTCAAGAACTTGCGCGTTCTAGAAACGTGTTATGAAATGAGCACACAGCAGCATTTTAGGATTTACGAGATTGTAGGAAAATGAAATCCCGTGACGCGATTTTTTTTTTTTTGCACAGTTTTTTAATTTTCTTTCTTCCGTGCAAGCCGCGACCAGCGCAATACTGGTTCCTATGTCAAGATTCATGGATGCAGCGTTTGTCAAGATTCATGGATGCAGCGTTTATATTCCTAAGACTGAGTGGAGAAGAAAACTATGTAAGCGAGGTGTGTGTCAGTTGACGGCACTTAAAAAACAAATGGCATTGATAGCACATTCATTGTCAACAGCGCGTGGCCGAACGGTTTTGACATGAGCCGGTAACCGTTATTTTTTTTCCGGTTCAGTTCCGGTTCGGGTTCATCGCGATAACAATATAACGGTTCGGGTTTGGGTTCAGTTCCGGAAAAAATACCGGTTCGGTTCCGGGTTTCGGTTGGTTCGGTTCCGGTTCGACACCCTGAAATATATATATATATATATATATATATATATATATATATATATATATATATATATATATATATATATATATATATATATATATATATATACTGTGCATTATTAATAATATGCATGTTGATAAACATTGTTACCATATTATCCTGCTGGCAATAGACACCGGGTGCCTGGAATGCGTATCCAACGGTTGTGTTTGTGATTCTGGCAGGATGCATGACGTTACAATTCTTCATCGTATGAGATTGTCGCAACGCAAGTCGTGGTTCTTGGCATCGCAGACGTGCTCAGCGTCGGAGGTGGAGACAGCAGATGCCATATCTCTTCAGCTATACTATGTCCGGTTGTTCGCGCCATCTGTGCGACGTGCACAGATGGGGCGTTCAAGCCACGGTGGAAGAAAAGAGAGATGTCTGAACAAGGTCAGCCAAGGCGGCAAACGTTTGCTCGTACGTCATCTTCCGAAGGCGCACTGTTGGTTTAAACTTTAGAGGCCTTCGGCGCCCCACACAGTGCTCGCGCACCCCCCCCCCCCCCCCCACCATCCCCATCAGATCTGACCAGGCCATGCAAGATTCGCTCTCCGTGCGAGAAGCGGCAAAGGGCGCCAGACTGATTATTACGCACGAGAGGCAGCGCGTCAGCGCCTTGCATATTTCCCAAACCACATCTCCGACAACTGTTCTACTACTAAGAAAGCTCCGAAGGCAAATATACTTCTTTTAACAACGCAAGTGCTGCCACTCTCTATCTCAACATATTCTGTGTGGTCGTTTGCAAACGTTTACGTCACTCCCGCTTTTTACTCCTGACTAGATAATCACACGCTTGCTTCGCGCTCGTAAATACCGCCTGGCCTAGTCACTTTTTAGTCGCTGATTCTTCATTTATCTGGCTACTAAATAGACGCGCTACTAACTTACATCCAAGGCTAGTTAGTCGAAGTGAATACGGCTGGACGTTACTAAATTCAGGGTTGTCTACACACACCAGTTGGAGGGTACATTACAGGTATAATCTGGCTCTGGACTCAGTCAAATCGGTTTTACATCTGAGTATATAGGTGATATTTTTATTGAGTTAGAAACCTATTCAGGTTACTCACAAAGATGATGTTTCCTAGGGGTTACTTTTTTTATTTACTAGTAATATACTGTGGGGTTCAGTTGGGGCTTCAGGGTGGGCGCCGACATTTCATTTAGAGGCATAGCTTGGTCTCGAATAGCAAATGTCGGCTGCCATGCTAAGGCACTCCAAGGGATTACTTTTTCATGCCCCCGCTTCTTGTCTATATAAAAAAGTAACAGTAACTCTAAGACCTTGCCTGAGAGCAAATTAAGCACAGCTATTCGAGGATATGATCACTGACAAATGAGTGACGTCTATAAATGTTTGCGCGTAGTCCTTTCTCGAAAGAGAACTTCCTAAAAGACAGCAGGTCTTTCGTTTAGCTTCTTCTCGCTCCCGCCATCGGCAGCCATTCTGATGATTCTAGCATGTTCCTTCCCCGTCTTCGTGCGTTGTGCCGTAGTTTATTTATTATAATAATCACTGTTTACGTTGAAGGCTATAGCATCCGCTTTCCATTGAGTCGACCATTCTGATCTACAATGAGAGACGTGGAAGAGACCCAATTCTTCAAAATTGTCATGTTATCTGAACCGTCCAAAAAGTTTACGCTTTCTCTGCCCGTCATGAGAGAAAGGGGCGCATATCATTTTATTTTTACCGGACAGTTGCCTGAACCCCTTGATTGGCTGAGTCTACTTCCGAGGATCGCAACGATGGTGCTTCCCTGGTGGCGACCAGGTTTACGGTCCACATGTCACATCCATTCCAGATTGTCTCCCGTTAACAGGAAACGTTGGGCGGTGTATGTGGGTACACGTTTCCGCCGAATCCGTTAGCCTAAAGTCGATGATCGTAACAGCAGCAGTGGTATGAACTTGCAGAGCAGCTTGCCCCGGTGAGAGTGAGCGGCTGCGTGGACATCGAAGTGGGTACCGACGACCTCAGCAATGTGACAGTGCCCACACCCGTGTACCGCGGAGGCTCGGGAGATCCTGTGGAGGTCCTTTGTTCGCCGGGGAAACTAGATGACTTCGGTGAGCACCGGATCGAGTGCCGAGCTGAGGACCAGGAGCTCAA
Organism: Ixodes ricinus; assembly: GCA_037355805.1. Taxonomy (NCBI): domain Eukaryota; kingdom Metazoa; phylum Arthropoda; class Arachnida; order Ixodida; family Ixodidae; genus Ixodes; species Ixodes ricinus. The sequence goes on along the minus strand of JAZHYW010070362.1, from coordinate 87,603 downwards.
GACATCTGTATCCTGTACGTTTAAGGTAATAGTCAAAGGTACGAACTTGTAGTTACACCGGGGATGGTTTTAGCCGTTTCTGCACCCATTCGGTTGCCCACGCAGGTGAAACTCTTCCCCGCCTCTCTGAGTGGAGCAGTGGTTGTGTAGACGTGGAGCAAGTACACGACTCGTTCCCCGTCGTGCTCAAGACGCCAGATTTCGTGACCTCGTCCGGCGACGCTGCCGTGGTGACGTGCACTCCAAGCAGCCTGCACGGTCCCGGCACGTACAACGTCAGCTGTACGGCTAAAGACAATAAAAGCCAGGCTGAAACCCAATGCGACTATGTTGTGAACGCTGAGACAGATCGCGCCGTTCAGGGGTGAGTAAGGACGGCCCTCGACGGCCACTTGACTCCGCACTCCCCGGCTGCATGCGCGCCCTCGGCGACTGCCCGCTCACTCGCTGCCCCTCCTTTCAGAGTCCCGGTGTCTATCGCTCCGAAGCTCCTGTAAATGGCAACATCATGTGTAGGAGGAGGGCGGGGCTGGTCACCTGTCGTTTCCGGTGCGCCGACGGCTACACCATGGCAACAGACGAGTATCCGCTCTTGTCGAGGGGCTACGTGGAATGTGCGCAAGGCGTCTTGTTCGACTTCCAGGCGGCGTACGGACTCAAACATCTGCCCCAGTGCACACGTGCGTCTCGACGCGTGCTCTATCGCTTCCCACGCGTTTCACGTCTAAGGTCTCGCTTCCGATACGCAGGTCTACCTTCCCCACATACTTCGAGGGCAGCATCATGTTCTACGTGGGGCTTCCCAACTGCTCCGCCCAGAGCTTGCACGTGGACTTCGTGCCCACGGTGGTCGCCGGCCTGCTAAACCGGACCAGTGACATCTGCCTTCAAGCCAAGTGCGACAACATCACTTTCGTCTGCGAGACGTTTCGCAACGTGTCCGATCCCTCTGTCCGCTCCCCCGCCATGAAGGTCGTCTGGACCATTCAGGTGTCTATCTCATGACTACTCAAGCGAACCAAGTAGCATTGCCAATGTGCCACGCACAGTAGGCCCTTCTAGAAAAGGCTAGTTAACTCAAAGTACATCGTTTTTCAGGTACTGATTCCGAAGAAAATAACGGTTCGGCTCCGGTTTGGGTAACTGTAAAACTATTAAATTGGTTTCGCTCCGCTTTTTTGGGAGATCGGGCGATCATAATTGCTTATATCTATTTACGTCCCCCTTAAATTGTTGCATTCTGATTAAGCTAAACTCTCCAGTTTGGCTGTTAAAAGGCAGCTCCAACGAAATAAGTCATGACAGAAAGGTTTCGTGGAAACATATTTACATATAAATATGTTTCTCGTTATGTTGTGATCAAAATCTAGATAGGTTTCGTGGAGTATAGATCGCTTCCAAGGACACATTCCGTCTTAAACTGTAGACCGAACTCTTCACTCCCTGACTGCCCCGTAGTTTAGCGCAGAAATCGGTCTTGTAATTTTCTAGAACTATATGCTGAAGTAAAACAAGATAATACAAATGTACTAGAGCCTGAAAAGCAGAACGTACGATGGTTCAAACACACTCTGTTGATCCTATTCGCAGATGGCTGAGAAGGGGAAAGTGTTCCGAATAATTTAAATGGGTCGACGGGCTTAGATCCAAACGGAAGTATCTTGTTTTGTGTATTCCGGTTTCGATCGGTTACCTGACATTTCAGAAGCACAGCGAGAGTACAGGCTACAACAAAGTTGACGTTTTATACCCCTGTCAGACGGGCTAGTTTAGTGTCACTACAAGCGAGTGCACTTCGCCCTTAGTGTCATTTCTGTAGTGTGCCACACGGCCCTTTCCTGAGGAACACACTTGGTTTGGAGTGAGTTTGACGAACTCACTTCGCTCGATCGAGTGCGTGGCATCAATTGGAGTGTTTCAACAGTAAAACATAACAACACAGAAACCAAAAGCGTGGTGTAAGTTTTATTTTATAAAGAAAAATAAATTCGTGAAAGAGAGGACATGTAGAAGAGTGGCATTGCAAACAAATAGTGGGGTTGACTTGGAGTTTAGGCTGATATGAATCAAGATTAGCGCAGCGGTGAATTGATAAAAGACGACGACGAAGTCAGTCATTCACGGCTATCTTGGTTAGCAGCGAATGATAGAGCCTACTTTTGTTCCAGCATGTAACTATTCAAGAAAACACGATAATTATGATCAGATTAGGCAGCGTCAGGGCCTCCTCGTAGACTTCCGTGGAACGAAGCGGAACGCCAAAGTTGGATATGCTTCGTTCTTTATCTTGGCTTGCGATGATCGATCAGAATCATCCAATTGGCGTAAAAATCGTTCATTAATGTAACGTTGTTTTAGAGCACAGCTCCTAGGCACCCGTTTCTGAGTTGAGCGGCGTCGGCGTAACCGCGCGTTGCATTAAGGGCTGTTTCCCAAAATTACGTCACACGTGACGTCACGTGTGTCGTCACGTGTGACGTCACGAGGGTAAAATGTTCCCGCTAAATTTTGCGGTAAAAGATTTCGCTAAGTTTGACGGAAACTTTTTCCGCTATATTTAGAGGAAAAATTTTACCCGTGTGACGTCACGTGACGTCACACTTAAAATTTCAGATGACGTGTCATGTGACGTCAAACGTCAATTCAGCGGGAAAATTTCCCGGCTAAATTTAGCGGGAAATTTAGCGAAATTTTACGCTAAGTGGGATGGGAACAGGAGAGGAGGATGGGAGGGTACGGAGGGGGAGCAGCTGGCATACCTTCCCCTTCGTACACTTCCTCCCTCCTCCTCAAGAGCTGCGCTCCAATTCGGCATTACAGAGAATTGTAAACGTCTAATTTTTTAGCGTGTCTTTATTAAGCGGTATCGGTGGCCGAGTGGGCTAGCGCCCACCAGATCAGAGTACGTGGAGATAAAGCTCGCGCTGGAGAACCCAGTGATCCTGAGCTCAATCCGCAGCCCTGCCCGAAGGACACACTTCCAATAAAGTGAGTTCGGGGAGCACACTACGCTCGCTCCGGTAGACCGAGTGTGTAATCTCGATAGCAGTGTACAAGGAGTAAAAATAATAGAAGAAATTAACGCTGCGTAAAATTGGTATAATTTTGATAAAAGTAATATTAGATGCGCATTTGTTTTCTGTTGGCAGGAAAGTATAGTTCATTGTAGAAAAACAATCGGCTAATCTAGTTTCCAGCCTTGGCCCCTGCGCGACGGCCAGCGACGGCCAGGAGGCACCTGCCAGACTCCACCAAGAATCTAAAGGTGGCAGGAGAGACGCGAAAGGCTTGCTTGAAGTGGAACTCGCCCAAATGGGGCGAGGTGTCTTCGAACCACCGTTCGTTCCTCTGGAAAGTCCGCCGTTCTCGACTGATCACGGGTAGGTTGTCGGTCATGAGAACGGCTATGGTGAAGGCATTGGCCTGCAGCTGCTGATCGATGTCACTTGAAATTCTTGCCTGTGCGTCGGCATCCAGGTCCAGCTGCCTCGCATCTGAAAGGCGTTGGGCTCTAACGGAGAAAAGTGCCCCAACCACGCGCTTCCACTGTCCAACATCGCGGATATCGCCCTCCAGCTCGTCCTCGACACACTCCATGATCTTTCGTTGTAGCGAGTGGCGAGTGGCCGAGTGGGCTCGCGAACACCAGCTCGGAGCACGCCGGGCGAAAGCTCGCGCTGCAGCGGAACCCACTTCTGCTCGTTTCGATCTATACTCCGTTTCACCTTCTGTTGTACCGCAAACAAGGCTAGAAGCGCGAGCTCATAGCGTTGGGAGCTACTCTTAACGCACGAGAGCTTGTCCCGCCGAGATGTGCCCTAAAGCAAGGAGCTCGCGCTTGTAGCCTTTCCAGCGGTACATCATAAGGTGAAACAGAGTATAGATGAGCATCGTACCGGGGTGCGGACGTGTATCACACTGGCTTGTAATGGCTGATCGTAATGATCAAATTGGATTTAAATTTGGATTAAAGCTCGTGACTTAGCGCAACAATGTGTGGTAACGTGTTTCTAATCAGATGACGAAGTTATTTATGAAAAATGTGTATGCACTGTAATATTTTGCGTGCCCATTACTTACCCATCGTTATTGCCATCATTTTGGAGTGACACTAAGTTTTCCCGTGTAGCACCAACACACTTGGAGTGTGTTTCGACTGGTTGAAGTGCACTCGCTTGTAGTGACACTAAACTATAGCCCGTCTGACAGGGGTATTAGACGTTCTGAAAGAAGGAAAGAAGTACCATTGTTGGTTACTCGGACAGAAAGTAACGAGAATGCGTTCCTCGCTTCGATTCTCGGAACGGTAATCAAGGCGTACCTTCCCTACCGAAAATTAACGAGTCACTTATGTACCGAGTTACTTGTAACGCATTGCGTATTTGTTGAAAAGTACTCTCCAAGTATACTTCGTTTCACCTTAAAGGCTCGTTCACACCGACCCGTTTTCTTACGTTGCGTTACGAAAAGTCACCGGGAAATCTGTGCTTCGTATTAAGCGTGGCTACCAATTCAAGGAGATAGCCTGGCACGCGACGTTCAAGACACGAATGTTTCGGTGACGACGAGCTAGGACGGTGATTTACCGTGGCAACCAAGGACACAAGTCTTGTCGTAACGTAACGTAAGGAGTTGAGCTCGGTTCAACTTTTCACGCAGCACCGTTTTCTTACGTATACGTCTAAGCACGGCCGGACTAGAAGCGCGCGCTCTCTCTTCTTACGGCCTTTGCAATTGGGGCAATCGCCACCTCCCGCCGCAATTCGCGGGGGCGCTGTCGCCTCACCCCTGGGCTACCCTTTGCCGTTTGCACAGAGCGCGTCTGACAGTGTATCTCAGCGCTGTCGCAACTTGCGGCCGAGATTTTTATAGCCTTTGACACCTGATCCTTACGTTTAGACCCTCAGCCACTATCTAATGCACTTCTGATGAGCCCAAAACGGTGAATATTTGACGCACATCTCCGAGAGGTTCGGGAGTAAAAAGTAGTAAGTAGAGACAGCGAATGCAATTGCGGAAAAACTATACTCGTCTTTATCTCCAGCCTGGACTTCTGTTGCGACTCAAGAACAGGAGGAGACGGACCCCTTCTACGTGGAGGAACTTTAAATGATCAATAAATACTTCGTACAATCTCGTGAAATGTAAGCAGGCCCAATCTATCTATTGCCGTGGTCTGCATCATCATTTCGTAGGCCGCACATGAAGTCGGTCAGCTGCTCTAGACGAGGATGTAGTACTCTGTACAATTTTCGCACAGTGCATATTACAGCCTGCTTCCTCGAGGGCTTGTGCACATATCCAGCTGACTTTTCGTTTCTGTCCGTGACCGTCTTTGCATGGTTAATCATAAGTAATCTGAGGAACTTGTTGTAAATTAAACCAGCCAAGCGCTTTGAGTGACTGTTGTCAATGCCCTCTGGGCAACTTAGGATTGGCGCGTCTTCAAGATAGGGTGCAATGAGTAGTTGCAGAACTTCGTGCCTATTTTTACGAACGCAGTTTGCTGACGACACTGCCTGTTGGTAGAGTGACCTAAACCGGAGCGAAGTTCAATAAACCGTTGCCAAAACAACAACCTACGAAGCTCGAACACCAGCGCAAAGCAGTTCGAAGGGACTCTCCGAGTGGGGTGAAGTGGGGTGAGGTGGTTGGGCCCCTGGCGGCAAGCAAGTGAACTACATACGGAGAAAAAATGTCATTGACTCCCGGGCGATTGCAAAGGCCGTAAGAAGAGAAAGAAAGCGCGCGCTTCCAGTCCGGCCGTGGTCTCAGTTACCGAAACATTCGTGTCTCGAATGTCGCGTGCCAGGCTATCTCCTTGAATTGGTAGCCAGGCTTAATACGAAGCACATATTTCCCGGTGATTTTTCGGGACGTAACGTAAGAAAACGGGTGTCTGTGAACGAGCCTTAAGACAGAGCATAGCCTACGCTGTATGCGTCGACCGGACGAATCAAGCAGCGCCGGAATCGCGGCTCGGTGTTCGTCATCTTTCTGCGCTTGTGGAATCATCGACTACACCAATCAAGCGCTGTAAACGCTCCGTGATCTTGTGTTTTAAGCATATGTATCCGTGTTGATATGTCTTCTTGGGCCCTAGACTTACCAAACACAAAGTTGGGACCAAAGTTACGGGGCGCGCCGATTGAACTCCGGCGACGATGACCCATCACTTTTGCCGCCAAAGAACAATGTGTGCGCTCCGTGAACTTTCGGCTCCAACTTTGTGTTTAAAGGGTCTAGGGGCTAAAGGGCGATTCTCACACTTGCGTTGAGTCGGACCGAGTGCGAGGGTTACTATGGCAACCGCTGCGTCGGCTCCAACAAATCCGGTTTTTACCCCGTTTTGTTGGTGCTGACGCAGCTGTTGCCATAGCAACCCTCGCACTCGGTCGGACTCAACGGAACTTTTTGAATCGCCCTTCAGGCCTTTGACTGCGCTCTGACTTAAAGGACCACTGACAACCACACAGTTGATACTTTTTTAAGGCCACGTTAAATGCGAAACCATTTCTTACCCCCCCCCCCCCACCCCAAATTCTGCTTTGTTACACGAAACCAATGCGCATGCGTGGGAGTGTGGTTGTTGGTTGGCGAACGATATGCGCAACGGCTGAGCGTCGGTCTAACAAGGTCCTGGGTTGGATTTCCCTTTGATATAGCATTTAAATTAAAATCGAACTGAAAAGGGACGTGTCGTCTACACGGGGAGTAGGGACACCAATGTAGCAATTTGGGCCAGTTGGTTCATGATCGTAGACAAGCGCCGAGAAAGGGAGTGACAAGAAGTTGACGTAAACTCTGGCGCTAGTGTTTGCGATCAATGTTTCAATGTGTGCCAGTATTTACGTCAACTTCTTGTCCCTGTCTTTTTCGGCGTTTGTCTACGATTACGAGTGGCAAACGTGGCAAGCGCACATTGAAACAGGTGCTTGATTAACCGGTTGGTAGATGCGAGCGCTCGTGATTGCCGTGATCAATAAGAGGTAAAGAAGGAAATTTAAACCCGCAGTTTGATGGCTTTCACAAAGGCAAGGAGCGCACCATTCTGCCATCTACGTACGTCATCGATTCAAACGGAAGATTCATATCTGTCTTTTTTATATGTTTTCTCCGCAAATACGCCGTTCCCATCTTACAGTTTTTAGGATAATGCTTAGGGATCGTTTCCAGTAGCAACAAATATCGATGTTGAGATTGTCAGTGTCCCTTTAATATGAAACAGAATAAGCGAAGCAGTATTGTGCCGATCTCCGCAGTGGTATACTTTTCACGCCAGCAGACTCTCCCTCATGCCCAGTTTCCTATGGATGACAGAGCACACAATGCTCCACCTTCTCTGACATTGCAGTCGTCTCGTAGAGCAAAAGAGACACGCTCGTGGCATTATCGCTTACTAGTTTTGGTGAGCACTAAAACCTGCGACTTACGTGTGGTTTTCTGGGCCCTTGAGTCTGAGACTCGTGCGCTCTCCACCCTCCTCTGGCAAGCCCGCATTCTCAAGAGAAGCTGTCACGACCATCTGTCCCTGAGCCCCCTCTTCTCTGCCCCCGCAGGCGAAGCACAACGTCAACGACGACGACGACGGCGTGCCTCCGGCCGAGGGTCTGATCGAAGACCTCCAGGTGCTTTCGCACAAAATCATCACGTCCGATGCCGATTTTTACCGGGAGATAGCTGAGGTCGGCGGTCAGCTGTGGCAGCAGTCTTTCCAGCAGTCCCAGTTCAGCCTGGTGTGCGGCAGCGAAGGTTTCACAATCGACCACGACTCCGGACACTGTGGTAAGTCACGAGGAGCAGCCAGCCGAAACCGAACTAGACGACCGTCAGAAGTTGACATCCCGTCCTGCGACGCAACACGTTTTCATGATACATTTCCACCACTTCAACAATGTGGAACCACTTTCCCCAAGCCATCGGCAATATCCCTGATGGCGCGAGTTTTCAAACTGTCGTGACTAACCTTTTTTTTTTTCTGCCTTAACACTTAAAGTATATTTTTGTATATTGTAGGTTTTGATGTTTTTATTATTATTATTATTCTTTCTATTTATGTAACTATATATTACAACACCTCCGGCTTTGAGGGTACCAGAGCTCGGTAGGGTACCTGGTACCACAACTCGGTAAGGCCGCTGCAACCCCACCGACCTGTGTGTCCTGCTTGCAATTCCTCCTTCGGTGAGATTTAGGTAACTTCTTCTAAGAAGGCACCCTAACCTAACCGCGTGGGCTTCTTCACTCCGGGGTCGAGCGGGAAGTATTTTCAGACTAGTTAGACCTACTGGCCAAATTGACGTGTGTGTGTTTATACAGCCGGAAGTTAGTCTACCTTAGTGGGCGTGTGGTGTCTCAGCTATAGATGAGCAATTTAGCCAGTGCGGTACAACCGCTAGCCTGGGGTCTTTATCGTGCACCACTCAGTAGTGATATACGACCGCACGCCGGTACGATGCTCATCCAGATCGAAACGGGTAGGGGTAGGGATTGAACCTACAGGCCATGAGGCTGCCTGCCTACAGGGACTTACGCGGAACACCTCTTCTTCGACTTCTTAAAAAACAATTTCCCATAAGCAATCCTTTATTTATCGTAAGCCAAAAATATTTCAATCAGCGCAGTAGTCATTTAAAATGAGTACACACATATTTTCAATCACTTTTGTGGGAACTTTAGTCGGGACAGAAGCCCAGGGTGCTCCAGGCAGTAGTGGAAGGGGTACCCTGGATGCGCCCTCACGCGCCTAAAATAAATCCCAGTGCCTCTAAGCGAGAGCAAAGGCCGTGAGAAAAGCCACTCTCTAGACCGGGCTTGCATTGATGGAGCCGTGATCGTGGCCGTCTGGTTTCGTCTCGTTTGTCATCGCGAGGCTTGTAGTTTTCGGAGTTGGCCGCCGCACTTTTCCTAGCGCTGCGTGTGCTGCGTCTCGTTCTCCTCCCTCTCTCACGGCTGCCAAGTCGACTATTGTTCCGGCGCTGAACTCGCAGGCTTTCGCCCTACATTGGAGGCTATGGCATTTTTTAGATGCGGAGCATCTCTTGCTCGGGTCTATGTCCCGCGGCGTCGTAGTCCGCACCCGCACTACGCACGCGCAACTCTCCTCCTTCCCTCTCTCCAACAGCTGCGCGTTACTCTCTCCGCTCGGTCTCTCTACCAGCTGCGTGCACTTCGCGTGGTTCGCTTCGACTCACACTGCGCGCGCATGACCAACTCTCCTCCTCTAGTCTCCTCTCCTTCAAGTGTGAATATAAGCAGCGGTAGCGCGCGTTCCCCCGGAGGAGTGAAAGGAGGATAGTTTTGGGCGCGCGGGTCGCAGCGCCACGCCTGGGCTTTCCAGTGGGGTAGGCTTTCCCCGCAACTCTGCGGCTGTCGTGTGCTAGCGTTTCTCGGCCGCTCGCGTCCGCCGCAGCCCAAATCCGGCCGGCCAAAAGAAATCAGTCAAGAAGGGAATAAATTAATTAAGCAAAGAGAAGCTATGCTTGCCAATTCTAAGGAGGATAATTTGGAAATGATGTAAATATAAGCAGAAGAAAAGTTATGCTAAATCTAAAAGAAGAGAGCTATCGGGGGCTGGTGCGGGGAGAACCGACGCGACGGAAGAAGGAGAAAAGAAAAATGAAATGCAAAAGGAAGGAAAAGATTAGCAATTAAAAATAAAGGCAAGCGAGAAGCTGTACCACGAGTTCAGCGCTGTTGACTCCACTTCACTCCGTTCTTCCGATGAAGTGTGATGGAAGCAACAGTCCCGTCAGTTAGTGGGTTGGCGCAAGCAAGCGTCAGCACCACCCCACAAACTAACAGCAACGCTACGTCCACTGAAGACAAAGCTGCGCAGCGAAGGGCACGCGACGCTGAGCGCAAACGCTTGAAGCGAGCGGCAGACCCTGAACTACGGCAACGAGAAGCGGCGTCCATTCGCAAGTTAACAACGTAATAACACGCAAGTTAACAACGTTACTAACAACCTTACTAACACCGTTAATAACACCGTTAATAACGATCCGCGATGCTCCGCATCACCCCATGGTTCCCCTCGGGAAGATGGTGTAATTTTTTAGGAGTTATTGTGCTGCATAGGTGGTGCTGCATAGGTATGTGTTGGACCTCTAAGTAACAGTGCTTCCCCTCTTTGCGCAGTTGAGTGCCCTACTGGAACCTTCGAAGAGCACCGAGCCTGCCATCCGTGTCCCAAAAACCACTACCAGGACGTCGAGGGACAGACGAGCTGCAAACCATGTCCAAAACACAGCTTCTCTGAGGCGGGAGCCAAGTCCGCCGACAACTGTACAGGTGCTACTACATGGATGTTTATTGACTGGTTCTGGTGGGACGGAGCTGGGTGCTCTGATGCGGCTTTCTCCATTTTGCGCAAATCTGTCATGTGACAGATCTACGTCCTTCGTTTTGCCGCGTCTCAATACCACATATTGTCGCCCCCTTAATGGACCCTGAGAAAAAGAAAATCTTTTTTGAACTGTCTGGTTCGGGCACGCCTGTCAAAAAATAAAGTTTACGCGAAAAAACAAATTTTAGAGCAATATTGACGGCGAGAGATGTATTTGAAATTCTGCGCGCCAAGTCCATGACGTCACGGAATGGTCATTCGCTCTTTCGACCTCAACGAGATGGTTATTCGTTCTTTCCACCTCAACGTGAAAATGAAGCCGATCCACCTCTCCTCCACGCGCCCCAAAATGCCGAGAGAAAGAACAAGTGGAAAGGAGGGGACGATAGACTAAATCGCGTCTCGTGCCGTCAATATTGCTCTAAAATTATTTTTTTACCGCGTAAAATTAATTATTTGACACACGTGTCCCAACCAGACTATTTTAAAAAATTATTTTTTTAGCGGCTTTTTAACGTTGATTCAAAGAGCATCTCAGTACCCTGTTTCCCTTGTGTTGTACCGCAGGAAAGGCTACAAGCGCGAGCTCCTTGCTCTAGGGCACATCTCGGCGACACAAGCTCTCGTGCACCAAGGGCAGCTGCCAACGCTATGAGCTCGCGCTTCTAGCCTTCGCTGCGGTACAACATAAGGTGAAACGGAGTATAGGCGTTTGTTTCTCTTAAAACTAAAAAAATTACGCAGCTTATGAAAGAGGAAGTTCTTTAATTATCTTATATTTCATTTTATTCCAACAAGATTGGGCGAAAATGATAACTCTTTGTGTTCGACGAATGCCTCTAAATGTTCAATTCATGATTTTCAGCTATGACGTTTTCTATAAAGTAAAGCATAAACAATATACATATACTATTTTATGCGCGAAAACAACGGACTTCGACCTTCGCTTTTGCATAAGACAGGTGGCGGGAAGACATCGGGTCATATGTTCTGGAGTTATGCAACTTCAAAATGATTTACAACAAATTCATTGTACACCTCTACATCAAATGTCTTTTTTTTTCTTGCGAAGCATCCATATTGTGGAGAGAGGATATATCACCGAAATATTTGTAATCCTGTATTTCCTGAGAAAATCAAACAGTGATACCGAACTCAGAAGTTCAAAACGGGGGAACCCTGACAGTGTGGTGCCGTCTCACCTGCGAACTGTCCCTTTGGATCAGAAAGCTGCAGGTATTCTTCATTATTCAAAATTTGCTTTATATTATTTAAACAAAAATAGAGCCTTTTATTTGAAACGCTTGTCTTCATTTTAAGAAAATTAAAAACAAAAATCTTTGCCGCAATTATTGGTCTCTCCTTCTGTGCCTTTTTTGTATGTGTTTTATGAAAAGCTGAGGCATGTATAAATGTACAAATGCTTGGACAGAAGCCCTCAAAAGTTGGTCTAATACTACAGGGACTTACGCGGAACACCTTTTCCTCTTGGACTTCTCAAAAAACAATTTCCCATAAAGTTCTCGGAAAAGTGCGGCAGCAAACTGCGAAAAACTAAACGCCTCGCGATGACAAGCGCGTGATGAAACTACAGGGTCCGGTCGAGAAAAGTAAACCCTACTTTTCGGCCCGCATAAAAAAACTACGCATCGCAGAACGCTCAAACTCCGCCAGAATGTAACCCTAGCGGTCCAAGCAAGATGCCAAACTTTCAGAACATGAGCTTACCTGGATCAAAAGATAAAGAAAAAAACGAGAAATCTCTACGGGGAGGCTCCGACCACGGAGAGACGCAGACGGAGGCCGTCTGCTTTGCGTTGCATCGCATAGGTGGCGCCACCACCTATGCGGGTTGGCGGGTTATCACGGGCATCTGCCGGGCTTGGCGGCAAGTTCGGAATTGTTCTCTATCATTTCTGAAGTTTCACTTACACACTGCTTTTCACTGCAACGGAAATAAAGATTACACGCTCTAATTTGTGATACTTCGGTGCATTTGCTCAGGCATAACATTTCTTCATGCTAATTATTTTAGCAGATGTCGTCTGCTTTGCTCTTCGCAAACCCGAACGCCGCGGTGCACCTATTCTTCCCGTTCGGTAGCACCTGTCGACACTTGGTGCTGCAGATTATGTGAAGTTCGGTATGGACGTGGTAGCTTCCTCTAGTGGCCAAGTCTGCTCACTGCCAATAAACCGTTTATAACCTAATTAATTTTTTTAAAGTTACAATATTTGGGCTCCGCCGTCAGAGGAGCCTCCTTTCGGTTGCAGATGAACTTCAGCTGGGCCAATATATTTTCCTTTTTTAACTTCTGTACCGTTTTTTTTTATGTTTGCGTACTTGGTTCTTTTTTCTTTTTTTCTGTTTTTTGTTGGCAATGAAAATTAAAAAAGGGAGAGGCAGAAGATGCCAAGTCAGCGACTTTGTGACCCGGTTTACTCATTATGTCGAGTCTCGAACACGTTCGAATTTATTATTATTAATATTATTAAAGGATTTCAGTACTTTTGGTTTGCTGGTATTTAGATTAAATGCTGGACAATTAAGCTGCCCCGTCAAAGAACCAGGTTCACCATTTGCATGGTCCGGAGACACCAGATGAGAGAGACACGCGAGAGCGCCGAGCAGCAGTAGCTCAGCAGCCGACAACCGTAATTGGCAGCCCTAAAAGGGCCATTTATTTGTCAGAGGTAAACGAAATAAAAACGGGAAAAGACCGCGCACATGGCGGAAGCCATTCTTGCTTCCAGATGAAAGTATGTGGAGTGCGTCAAGAGCAGGCACTGGAAGGCAACACCGTAGTCCTGCGGTTCTGCCTCAACGTGACCTCCCAGCTGCCAGGTGAAACGTCCAAGTCTCGCCTCGTATTCGGCAAACGCCGCAGCGCTCATTTCGTCCGTAATGAGCAGAAACGCAGCCTCAATGCGTTGCTTGAGGAGGTCGAGGGTGGAGATTCGGCCGATGTAGACCTGTGACTTGATGAACCCCCATACAAAAAAATCACAGATTCTTAGGTCAGGGGATCGCGGTGGCCATGGCATGCTGGGCGAGCCTCTTCCCATCCAGCGTCCAGGAAAGGTGTCACTTAACCATTTCCTGACGGAGGTCCACCTAGTGTGGGGGCGCTCCTTCTTGCATGAATACGCAAACTTGTCGTTGCATGTGGAGGGCCTCGAGCTCGGGAAGAAACTCCTCCTTCAACATGCGCAGATAACTTCTGCCCGTCACAGACTCATCGAAAAAAAAAAAGGCCCAACAACACCCTCCTCCAGGTCCCGCACCAGACAGTTACCTTGGGAGAGAACTGAGCCTTCTCCATTGTCCAGTGCGGGTTGCCGTTGCTCTAGTACCGGCAGTTCTGAGCGTTGACTTTTCCGTCGAGGTGAAAGACGGCCTCGTCCGAGAACAGAAGGAAGTCCAGATGGGAGGGGTTGGCCGCGATCCTTAGGATCTCTTCGCGGCAAAAATCGAGCCGTCTTTCATAGTCTTGTAGGCATGCAGGTTGTGTCGGCGAAGAATCCGGCGCACACTGTAATCTGAAACTCCAAACAAACTCGCCGCTCTCTTCGTGGACAGGTGCGGGTCCGCTTCGAAAGCACCCATGATCCCGTACACGAGCTGCTCTTTCTCTGGCGTGCTGCCGAAGCCGTGCTTCTTGTTCGCGACGCTGCTCACTGCGCCAAAACGCTGGACCCACTTCCACATGGTTCTCTTTGACGACGGCCTGGAACGGTGCACTCGACGGTATCGGCGGCGAGCATCCTTAAATCTTCAGCGCTTTAAGTACCAAACCACGACGTCCGCGCGTTGCTTTTGGGTTAATTGCCTCATCAGGCAGGAAAGTGCAGCGAAACACGGTAGAGATTAAAAGTAATCAACGGGAGAACCGGTGTTCGGGTTTGCGAAGAGCAAAGCAGACGACATCTGCTAAAATAATTAGCATGAAGAAATGTTATGCCTGAGCAAATGCACCGAAGTATCACAAATTAGAGCGTGTAATCTTTATTTCCGTTGCAGTGAAAAGCAGTGCGTGCGTAAGTGAAACTTCAGAAATGATAGAGAACAATTCCGAATTTGCCGCCAAGCCCGGCAGATGCCCGTGATAACCCGCCAACCCGCATAGGTGGTGGCGCCACCTATGCGATGCAACGCAAAGCAGACGGCCTCTTTCTGCGTCTCTCCGTGGTCGGAGCCTCCCCGTAGAGATTTCTCGTTTTTTTCTTTTATCTTATGATCCAGGTAAGCTCATGTTCTGAAACTTTGGCATCTTGCTTGGACCGCTAGGGTTACATTCTGGCGGAGTTTGAGCGTTCTGCGATGCGTAGTTTTTTACGCGGGCCGAAAAGTAGGGTTTACTTTTCTCGATCGGACCCTGTAGATGGCCACTATCACGGGTCAAAGACCTTCAGGTCTTGCGCCAAAATGATGCATGTGTACAGGAGTACGAGAAATGCTGCAAGCAAAAGTTTCATAGCTCAATGTGTTGCGATTTCATAGGAAAAAGCGCTGAGGGCAATACGCTTGATAAAACTCCGAGTTCTCGCTGAAGTCAGCGACAAATATCAATGTGCGACCCTTCCGACGAAGCCCCTTTACTGATTGCGTGCTCTACGGACCAAATAATCAGTCGATTTGCATCGCATGGGGAACCTTGCCCATCAAATATTCCACTAATATTGTCGAAATTAGAGATTCTTACACGTACGCATGTGGCTCTCTTATGATGCCGATATTATTCTGCCCAAACTTGTTACTCTTCTAGAGCTGAGAAATTGATCGATTAACCTACCGATGAGTCAATTAATGCTTTAACCGAGGTTAATTTTTCAACCCGTTAATCGGTTAAATTTGACTAACCAAAAGCAAAGTAAAAATTGAACGATTTCACCGCGCAGGCGTGGAAGAGTACGCCTGTATCTAGGGCCAACTTTAGGTGAAATTTTGACCTAAAGTAAACTGGTGAGGTGAGATTTGTAACTCAAAACATGTGCAGAAGGTTATACCTGTCCCGGCCACTTCAACGTCGTGCAAGTGTCCGCTTAGCGCAACAAGGACTATTTTGAACTATCAAAGGAGCTCTCTCTTGCCGGAGAATATAAACGAGCCTCTTTGTACCTGCAGGTGAAGTAATAATCTGTAAGTGTGAGTGTCTTTGAACTGTTCTCAACTACACATCAAGGTTGATTCATAAGCCTAATTGTACATTGCGCCGTTTATCTTATATTTAACAAGGGCAGAAAGTGAAATTTTTCTTTTTAAAATATTATTAGTCGAAATGAACGAAAGCGCTTAATCGGTAAATTAATCGATTAAAGAGGGCGATTAGTCGGGTTCAAATTTTAAATCGACGCCCAGCCCTACTTTTACCCGTTCCCACAATCAGGAGATAAGAGAAATCTTTGAGACAAAAGTGATCCTTTCCAAGGGAGCCGCTCGCATCGGTTCGCTCTCGATAGACCTGCCTAAGATAGAATTGGTTCATACAAACACTAATTTGTACAGCTTTTGCTTTTCAGTTTTTATTTTATCGTTGTTTTTTTTTTTTGAAGTAAGACGTCGATTTCAGATTAGTGGTGGTCCTGCCTACCTTTTCTTGTCCAGTGTGATATTCATGTTTTCAATATCTATTCACATATAAGAACTTAACAGAAATCGTGGTGATCTCTGCTAAATCAAAAAGACTAGTGGGGCGTAGCAAAGGAAAAAAAATTGCCTTGTCTAAAATTTCTGATCGAGAGTTGATTCAATTTTAAGCACCCTCGTATAATGGACGCAGGCATGGATGTTTGTTGGTTCATGTAACCCAATGCTAAGGCTCATCGTACAGTGAACTTATATGGATGTCAGGTCTATCCTCGCACCGTCGAACGACAGCCGGCGGAGCAGAGGATGAAGGAACTTGAGAGTTTTGTCGCTTGGTGCCATGAGTCTTGTGACACCAGACAAGGCTGCGGTTGTCTTCACATCACTGAATGGTTTCTTGTCTTCAGAGGAAAGGACCCAACATTGCGTCTCTTTCCCACAGACCTCGGCTGGCTCGAAGCGCCTGAACCTGCCAGAGATGAACCTGCAGTGCGGGTGGGCAGTGATCGCACCCCCTGCAAGCCTAACCCCTGCTTGCACCAGGGCGTCTGCTACCTCCAGAAGGATGGATTCTCCTGCCTGTGTACCGAATCTTACAGAGGTATGTGCGTAATCTTTAAAGGGATAATGAAGGCGATTTGGAAGTCGTACTTGACGTTCCAGATAGTCGTCATGCGCCTCCCAGGCAACCTTTACCCAGTTTTAATCACCTTAACTGACCGGTGGTGGCGCCCACAAGAAAGCACCAGGGTAGCACACAGCAGAGCCGTTTATACTGAGATAGTTTGTCCAATGGGCGGAGCTTGTTGCCCGCTAGAGCCAGCTGATTTCGCGATAACACAAAATGGCGTTACTTTAAATGCGAAAGCATGAACTGTCCCATGGGGCGAAGTCTGTACCAGCAAAACGAGCCTTAAATTCCCATTGGCTGCGACGCGTCATATCAGATGCTTCGTCACGGAAGTCGGCGGGGCTGTTCAAGGTCAAAGCGGACGCGCCTCAGAAATAAAACACAAAGAAAAGCACAGCAACGCTGATACATCGTCACGGAAGCCCAGCTAGCTTCGCACTCCCGCCGCTGCCTCACCCAGCGGCGCAGCAGTCACCAGCGAGCAGGGCGGTCTGCGCGGCGCACCGCCGCACTTCCTGCCGGCGCTGCGGCCGCTTCTGCTCTTCTCGGCGCCGAAGAACAGGCGGCGCCTGAAGCATCTTTACCGTAGGCGGCCGCAACCTCGGCAGTAGCAAAACGTGGCCGTCCATGCCAGTACACCGCAGACAAACTAAGGGAGTGCACATTAATGCTTTCGCATTCACAACTCATAAAAAGTGCTTAGGTGTCCTCAAAATGTTTTTCTCTTTATTCCTGAGAAATCGCATAGAATTCGTTTCAGTCAGAGCCCCAAAATGGCGGATGGAAGTAGTCATCCCCAGGTTGTCAGACTACGCTACTGTGCTGGCTCTGGCACATATTTAACCCGGACCCTGGCTGGTCTGGGCCGAGTAGCGCATGTTTTCTTAGGTCCGGGCCCGACTCGGGCTTCGACCGAAATGTTTTTCACGGGCCTAATCCGGGCTTCAGTTTACTTTATTTGTTTCGTGTTTTTGAGGCTGTGAACCTAGCGACCCTGCGGAACTGTAGGTGGTCATTCTTTCGAGTTTTTATCTTTCTTTGCGGATAAGCACTTCGTGACATTCTCACGTTGAATTCTTCAGTTCACAATCAGTTCGAGTCAATCAATGACGTTAAGACACGACAAATTGCCCACACCATCGTATGACGAATAGATATCTAACAAGCTACCTGTTTTTTTTTAATTGTTTGAAATTCTACAATGCACGAGGAAGTTGCAGTTAAAAATCAAAGCAATCAAACTGGGCAGGGCTCGTGCTTTTATCAAGAAAGCCTGTTGGGCTGGGGCTCATGTTTATAAACTCTACCGGGCCGGGCCCAGCTCGGGTTTGAGCTGATGAAAGCTGTCGGGTTCGGGCCTGGCTTGGCCTGTATTTTTACTAGGCTGGGTCAGGCCGGGCCTTTAGATGGTATTCACTGGACGCCATATTTGAGGGCGATTTGTAGAGCGAGAGCGCCAGTTCAGAACGAGCTCACATTAATAGGCTGCTAAGACCAGCAGTCTTGATGGTGCGGAATGAACGTTGCAAAAGAACTATAAAAACCCGCCGTCAACACGCACTCAGCAGTCGAGCACACAGCTATGGCCGCCACTTAATACTCCCTATAGACGTTTCCACTACAAAAAAAATTACACCATCTTCCCGAGGGGAATTATGGGCTGATGCGGAGCATCGTGTTGGTTCCGAGGAAAGAGTCAGTTGCGTGCTGACGTCGAGAGATGGCGCCACCGACTGCCCTAGCGTTACCCCCTACGCGAACCTTCGTCGCGGCTCGCGGCAGAGAAACTTGGAACGCTCGCCGCTCGCCGTTTATTTTTTCACACTTGAAGGAGAGGAGACTAGAGGAGGAGAGTTGCGCGTGCGCGCGCGGTGTGAGGAGAAGCGAACGCACGCGCAGTGCACGCAGCTGGTAGAGAGAGAGAGCGGAGAGAGTAACGCGCAGCTGTTGGAGAGAGGGAAGGAGGAGAGTTGCGCGTGCGTAGTGTGACTGCGGACTACGACGCCGACGCCGCGGGACATAGACCCGAGCAAGAGATGCTCCGCATCTAAAATCAGTCCACACGAGCTAAATCACAGTCCAGCCAGCGCTCGCTCGCAATAGACTTGTGGGTATTAGCGGCGAGATGTTTCGGTGGCGCCCTCGTTCGGTTACCTTTCGTGACGTCATTACCTCGTGAACAACAAGTTCGATGTGTTTGTAATGGGCATGGTGGATGCCTGAGATCATAGCGCTCTCAAAGCAACACTGCCAACACCGTCAAAATTGAAGTTCTTACATTCCTCTTATTTCCGCCGATGAGACATCCTTTGCTGACGTCATAGTCAGCATTCGGCCAATTGTGGTGGGCCGACCACAGCGACGCTTTCGATCGCTCACGTCGCCAATATTACCCAAGCATCAAGGAGAAAGCAGGGATTGGTGTTCCACGCGCCGCACGTGCTGGCCTCAGCAGTAGTAACTTTTCTAAAGCAAATACCTAAAACAAATGGCATCTTGCACGCGCCTTCGTCAACGCTTTATTTTGGTTATATACTTTGAATATTTTATACGGGGAAGGCGTGCGCGTGTGGCGCGTAGAACACCAATCCCTGCGTTCTCCTTGATACTTCGCTAATATAGCAATAGGTCTATTGCGGCCAGCCAGAAAGTGCGCGTGCATAACACACCCACAGCAATAACGCGCCCTCATGCGCTTTTATAGAAAGGTGTATACACCTTTTCATAAAAGCGTTTGAGGGCGCGTTTATTGCTGTGTTTGTGTCGCATGCACGCGCACTTTATGGCTGGCCGCAATTGCACGAAACCAATTACTAAACTGTGATATAAAAAAAAACAATTTGGGAGCGTGTATGTTTCTACAGCCTAGAACTTTGTCTGCCTCAACGAGCGACATGTTTCCCAGCTGTAGATGAGAAATTTAGCTAGTGCAGTACAACCGCTAGCCTGGGGTCTTTAACGCGCATCAGGCAGTATTGATACACGACACACGCCGGTACGTGCTCATTCAAACCGAAACGGGCAGGGGTGGGGATTGAACCCAGGATCCCTGGGTTCTGCAGCGCAAACTTTCACTCCCTGTGCTGGTGTGCGCTAGCCCACTCGGTCACCGATCCCCCACAACAATGAATGGCGCCACTTTTCCCAGGATAGAGGGGCTTTAGGACGGACCTCCTTTCGCCATGTTGATCGCGCGGTGCAAGTACGTGGTCACGTGGTCGCCTGCGCGGTGAGTTCTCGCTGCTCGCTGATGGCGCTAGAGAGAGCTTCACCGTACTTCACCGAAACTCCGTGCGTCTTCCTTTCACATCACAGCTCACGTGACCCGGAAGATGGTGAAGGAGTTGAAGGGTGCCAAAAACCTAAATCTGTCATTTTTTAAATAAAAACTGGGACATGCAGGCAAACTAGGTTTTTTGTTCTTCTCAAGGATCGAGACACCAAATGCCAGAATTATTCAGGGAAAGCACTGTAATTGTTCCACTGCTCCTTTAATTATTTCTTACCTGGTATGTGTCCAAATCATTACCTGAAAGCTGGGATGCTTATCAGATTTAGTTAGTTCAAAATGTGAGTTGACGTTAAATCTGACTCCGACGAGAGCTCGGTAGCCTCAGTGGTGATATTGCTAACAAAGTGCGGATGTAGTGAGAGCCCCAGATGGCTCGTGCTAGAGCGTCAACTGGCGAACTACGTCTGTTCGTGCAGAAGCATCCATATTGGCAAGATTGGCGGCTGACGTCGTTATTTTCTATCCAGGCATCCGCTGCGAGTCGGCGAGGCCATGAAAGGCAGCGAGGAGACAGGAGGTGTGGCAGCAGAAGATCCCCGAACCCACGGCAGGTCCTGGACTCTCACGGGGCCCTTCGAAACGACCGGACGGCAGCTATGGAGAATAAATCTCACGGTCATGGACCGAGAAACGTCCTTTATTGAGAGCAGCAAAATAGATTCTCGTTGGTTCTAGGCGGCCTCGCCGAGCATCGGGGGAGCGTCTGTGTAGGGCGGCGGTGGGTCGCCGCATAGTTCCGAGTAGGGCGGTGGTGGGTCCTGCACAAACGGGAGGGCGGGCGGTTCGGGCGGTTCGGCCGACGTCTGGGGTGAGGCGAGTGGCACGAAGGATCCGCTCGCGTCCACCAGGTACAGGAAGGGCTCGTCCGGAAGACAAACAAGGGCCTGCGCCCGCGGTTCGGGCGACGTGGCCGGGGATACCCGGTGCGTGTCGAAGAGCCGGCGCGGCTGGGGCGGATACTGCGCGTAGTCCTCGAAGATGGTGAGCATGTCGCCCGCGTTATCCGGGCAGAAAACGGGAAGCGACGGGGGCACCACGCACACCACGGTGCCGGGAGGCAGTAGGCTGGCGTCCTGCGGCTGTCTCACGACCTGCGTGCCTGAGTGCAGCGTCATCACGCCCAGCAGCTCGGCCCAGCGGGACCGCGCCACACAGCGCTTGACGGCGAAGCCCAAGCGCGCCAGGAGCAGACTCACCACGGCAGTGGTGAACAGCATCAGTCCCGTGATGGCCAGGATGTCGCCGATCGAGTAGTTGAGGTAGAAGCGCTTCAGCACGATGCCCAACACGCCCACGGAGAGGCTGAGCAGCAGGCCCACCAGCACCCAGCGCAGCTGCATGGCCGCATGCCTCGCGCCGGAGGCCGCACCCACGGGCCTGCAGCTGAAGGCCAAACCGAGGGTCAGGTCGACTGAAAGCGGCTGCGGACAGCTGAGCCTGAAAGACCACGCGTCTACGCTTCCCTGAACAAACGATTATCGGACAGGCTCATCGATGCTGTGCAAGTTCGCTGGATTATCTTAATCAAAAAGCACCCTGCAAGAAGATATATCTAAAGGTGACTTTCATGGCGATGCGTGTCGTCCTATAGCTACATGCATAGTTGCATACGGGTAAAGATTTCACTACCGGAGGACCATCTGCCATAATCCCACATCGAATTAGAAAACCCAGAATGCACGCGCTTACCACGCACGATTCTTGGATGTAACCCTTCAGAGCGACACAGTTAGCGCGAACACGGCATTCGCGCGTTTTTTGCGTTTTACTGGCACCGACTACACATTTTAGCGCCTATAGTTGGTGCCCCACAGGAATGCAGTCCACTCCACTGGTCTTCCGGTTGTTAGAGCTCAAGAGGAGAAAGAGACAGAGAGAGAGAGAGAGAAAGAAGTTAAGGTTGTGGGGAGCTTTGAGGTAAAAGAAAAGACCCCGGGGACGGTGCGTTCTTGCTCACTTTGTCGAGTTCTATACCTTACGGCAACGTAGACGAACGGGCCTGGTTCATTAACAATGAGCAAGTATACCGAGTAAATATACAGTACGCCATTTCATTGCAAAGCCGTCCGACGTAATAAGTCAGAGTTATCAGTAATTATTTAATTTGAAAGACAGCTACGAGGAAACGGTGGCGGTGCAAACTGCGCACCAACATAAACAAATGTAAGCGAACCAAAATAAACGCCGACATCATAAGCGCACAGTTTCTGCGTGTGCATCGCCAGCTAATTGGTTCGGATACGAGGGAAACTCAGCGTCTGGACATAGACACCTTTCAGGCTGTCCTTTATTCTACGGGCTGCAAAGTGTGAACAATAAGGGACATGAAAGACACAGTCGAAGTTGCAACGCTATAGATGGTGAAAAAACACTTCGCCGTCTTGTGTATCGTGTCGGATTTAAGGCCCATTCATACAGTTGCGACTGACTACGTTTGACTACGTTACAACGAGTTAAGACCACCAGCAGGATTACATTCCGTTCCACTTTAAAGGGGCCATGAGATAATTTCCCAACTTCTTCCTCGTCAGCTTTCCTCAAACTCAAACGCAAAAGGAGAAACCACGTGGTCATGGCATAGCATTACACCATAGCTGGAAGTTCTCCCGGCCATCTGGGGTCGGCAGGGTTAGCCGTCAGTGTTTCTTGCTTCTGGTGCAATCGTCGATGAATGATGAGCTACAGCGACAGCCCTCCTAGCATTCCGCGGTGGCATTCCCCGAATGGGCAGTCTGAGTAACATCAAAATCTAAACCCTGAGACAAAGAGAAATAAAATAGTTTTTTTTTTATTTCTCCTTGTCTCAGGGTTTAGATTATGATGTCAGTTGGCCTGCATACTTCCGCTCCTTGTGAGTCTCAATAATTTTGGTTTCATCGGCGGAAATAAGTATGTATTTAGTGTCAGATTGTCGACTTTGCCGGTGTTGGTTTCGGAATGCGATAACTCCAAGCTTCCATCGTGCTGTTTAACATTTGCAAGTGATAATAAGTGCCGTCACGGCAGTCATTGGCCACGAACGGCGATCGAAATATTCGTCGACGGATTGATTGCTGACGAGCAGTGCTTTTGTGCAATGCGTGAGCTGGGACCGGCTGACGCGCTTTGGGTACTGCGGGTGTATCACAGCGAATACGCGGAGAGCTTTCAAAGGAAAAGAGGCACGAAATAGTTAAGGAAAGGTTAATAGACAGGCGAGCTGCTTAACGTTACTCATAATTTTAGCCGGAGACGACGGACGACAAGGGACAAACACACGTACACGTCTGGCCCCTATCTGCAGGGTGGAGAATAAAAATCAAGATGATTTAATCATGATTTAGGTCGCACCGATTTGGCAACAAGGATTTGAACCAAACACTTTTACCCATAATAATACCTAAAAT
Organism: Ixodes ricinus; assembly: GCA_037355805.1. Lineage (NCBI taxonomy): Eukaryota > Metazoa > Arthropoda > Arachnida > Ixodida > Ixodidae > Ixodes > Ixodes ricinus. Next base: position 64,360 of record JAZHYW010070362.1, on the reverse strand, counting down.
ATTTAATATTTGCCGTTTGTCTGTCAGTGTTTGCTTCCAATGGGCATTACTTTTTGTATCTGAAGCAAAGAACGATCAATCAGGAAAGATTTATTTCAGGCAACCATTAAAAAACAAACACACCTAGCAATAAAAGAAGGTTTCTCTTTTCTAGCTGAGGGGATTTAAGTCAAACTTTCGTACCGAAATTTTTACTTTCTACCTTCTTTCTTTTGGCCCACTAAACGATATGCAATAAGTAAAATCCCAAATCTTCGTTGTCCGTCCCTCCTTTCTGTGTAGCTTCCTCATGTTTAATTACTAAAATCATTTATCCCAGACCAAAATAATTCCATGGCCCCTCTAAGTCCGACCGCAACCGACGATTCGATCAAGTCAACCAAGCGCTGTCAAAAGTACATCGTCACGGCGCCTGTTGTCTTTTGTTGGTTCCCCGGGTAAACCAATCACGCACTGAAAAACATTGGTAAACACTTACGCTACCCGTAAGGTGAGAAACACTGCGACAGCTGAGGTGTGACGTCGGAGCCGGTAGGGTGTCATTTAGGAGCAGATGGACTGAAGGAACGGTAGAGGTGTGGGCGCGCATTCTATAGAGTCCGCATAGGCGTTTCGTACTAAACCGAGTAACACACCGGACGGAAACTTCTATACCGTTTTGGAACCACTGAGGGTGCATTAAGTAGAGAGCATTTCGTGAACCTGTTAAACAAATTTATTGGCCTGGCATTTCGACGACTGAGCCATAAAGTGCCCGGTCGCAGATTTGGAGAGCGAGGATCTGGTAGCATAGAGCATTTCTCGGGGAACGTGGTCATCAGCGCACAGCTTTTGCAGAGGCGAGGACCCGAAACATGGTTTTCAAACCATGGCCTCCGAGATCCCGAAGGGAGCGAAGGCTTCGCGCGCGCGCTTCGGGATCTCGGAGGCCATGTTCAAACCCGACGAGAAAAGAAGCGGTAGCGCGAGGAGCACGAGCGGACATTCCATGGCTCGGGAGAAGTGTGTTTCGGCATCTCGCCGCAGCGGTGCGCCCGTCACGTTGCTCTCCTCTCCCCCATCCGTTGTCTGCCGCTCCACCTTTTCAATTTCGGGGGCCGCTTCTCGTGGCGATCTGCCAGGCTTTGTCAGTATAGCGGAGGCTATGCCATGGTACACGAAAAATCCACGGAACCTGAGCCATAAACAGCTTCGCTGTAAAAGCGCAGGATCGCGGCGCATATTCTGTGTGTGATCGGTTTAGTCGGTGATAGCCTCTCGGCTGGGGATTTGTAAACACGCATCACAGCGGCGTGCGATCGTGTTTCCAAAGCTAGCACTCACATTGTACTGGCTAATCTCCTCATGTACGGCGAGAGCCAGTGCGGCCATATCTCAGGGACAGGCCGACCTCACGGTGTATAGATATTCAAATTTGACAGCAAGATTTCCGGTGTATTCACTGGCCGCAATAGCTGTGTGCTTATGTTAACAGTGCTGTTTCTCTGCGGACTGACCGCGAGCTTAAGAAATTCACGGCATTTGTATGAAGCGTTCCAATAAAAAGCTTCTGGCCAGTGACATTTTCACATTTTGGGCATTTGGCGCGCAACTTTCAGCGATGGTGGTACCGCGGTGTGAGAATCCTGCTCCCTAGCTCCTGGATGATTGGCTTCAGGATGAAGGTGCTTGCCTACACCTTCCTGGCGTGGAAGTATGAGGTAAGGTTCTTATATCGCTCTTATTTCACAAAATTAGAATTACTTACGCGTCGCAGACCCAACTTCGCACTGCTGTTCTACGACGATCGTCCAGATGACAGCCATTTTTATAGAAACTAGCGCGCCCCCTATAGGCCGTGAAAGTTGCGAGTACTCGACTCGATTGACGGCAGGGTGTCCATTCCGTTTTCACGCTTCTGCACGGTTCATGTTGGGGTTAGGAGTAGGTACGCCAAAGTAAGGCGCGGTGAACCAGATCTGGGGGGCTATGTTCGACAAATGTTCCGTTTCTCCTAAAAGAAACGGAAGTGACGGAACTGACGATATCGCGTCCGATTGGCTAGAGGCTCAAATGACGAAAGAGGCAACTTTCGTCACTTGAGCCTCTAACCAATCAGACGCGATATCGTCAGTTCCATCACTTCCGTTTCTTTTTAGGAGAAATGAAACATTTGACGAACATAGCCCCCAGATGACAATAGTCGATCGAAAAGTTATTTTGCTGCACCTGAGTTTGAGGTGTCTGTTCCGTTCTTGTGTATAGTTTTACAGCGAAGCTGTATCTGATCGGTTGGTCGGATTTCTTCGTGTCGGCGTCCTCACGGAAAGAAAAAAAAAAACTTCAGCGATTGAAGCGAAAAGTGCATATCACGCATACAACATACAGCACAGCGTTCGTTTCAAAAAAGAACAAGCACAAAACAAGCATCCAAATGAAATAATTGATGATAAGGCGCTCCTGAAAACAATGCGAAGCACGCAGCGCTCTCCGCATACGTTTCCCGGTGAAGATTACAGTTGTCCAAGCTGCCGCGGCGACGGCAGCTTACGACGTGGGGAGTGACGTCACTAGCCTTTCATATATAAAATGTTTTGGTACAGTGCGTTTACTTTTCTTTCGTCAATCATTTGGTCTAGTGCAGTGAGCAATCGTTGCAGGTGAAACCACAGCTTCGCTGGCCAACCATCTTCACGGCGTGGTTTGGATCCCCGACTTTTTTAAACATCCGTTTTACATTTTTTGTACCCCTGTCCCAGCTTATAGTAGATTGCTCATACGCACAACATGTTTATAAGTAATCACTACAGCAGAAAAATGCTCGGGTTTTCAGAGTGCTTTGTTTTTTCGGTGACCAATAAAACTGTGTTGCGTAGTGGGCACGGACTTCTTTGACATTTTGGTTAGACTAGGGAAGAATAATAGCACTCCTACCTCCTTTACTAATTTTCGGTCGTTTCCAAATGTATGAAAGAAACGCTTGTCCACAGATATATAGCGACCTCAGTTTGGGCACAGTGCTGCCAGAGACACATACTCCACGCACGCCCAAAAATCGCCCAACAACGCTGCACTTGAGTTGTATTCAGATTTGCATCCATCACATACAATGCCGTAGAAAATGCGGTCTAGATCACTCTGATTTAGGTGCGATTCATTATTTTGATATTATGCGAATTACACAATAGGCCAGTGTTTACCGAACTGTGGGTTTCGACCCTAATGAAGGGTCGCGACAGATTCAACGGGGTCCGCAAAGCGGCTCGGGAACTTGAAGAAAGAAAAATGCGAACTTATGTTTTCTGATGTGGCGTCAATGAAACTCAAAGTTCAGATCGCAGCTCAGCATTGAGCCGGAACTGAGAGTTGTGGTGTCCAAACTCCGCCTTCCCTTTGGGAAATTGTGAGCTTACAAACAAGCTCACTTTGGTTATTAGAGAGTCATTCCTGCTGGCATATGATTTCTTTTTTCCTGCGATGGTTGGTCCATTTGATTCATCTGACTAGATTAACTCTCAAATAAAATATCAGTATCCATTGTGTGTATTATATACTGAAATCAAAAAGCTTGTGGCATTGCGAAAAGCCGGGATGGCGGGAAGGGAAAGAGAAGGGACGGGAGGGGAGAGAGAGGGGAGGGGAGGGGGAAGGTAAAAAAAATGTTGCAATGTAATTTTTTTTTTTGTGGATTGCAGGGTAGCGGGGTCTAGAAGCACTGCTTTAGGTAAACCTTGGAGCCATCGCCGCAACCCCAAGAAAGGCTTGTATATGGTAAAGGACTCTAAGGTCTAAGCGCGAGTCACTTCGTGCCACATATTTATCCATCCCCTCGACTATGATGTCAGAAATTTCTGAAAATGTGCTGCTTTGAGAAGTATCGGAACACCCGAAATTGATATTTCTCTTGTTAGCAAGGAGGGTGACCAGAAAATGTCTTTCCACTGAAAGATACGTCTTAGCGGGGAAAAGGCATTCACCTCTTTCCTTACTAAAACTTCACCCTCCCGGTTAAGATAAATAATGACAAAATTGAATGTATATCAAAGTACGTCGCTGTACCAATATACCTGAAAGGCTTTCTGAGCATATAATGGCCCTAGAAACCAGTGTTAGGAAGTACTTTAAGACATTCTACTTAAAGCACTACTTCAAGTGGGTTTAGAAAACATGTACTTTATTTGATATACATTCTCGGACCATGTACAATAGTTTGTGGTACTTTCTGGGGAAAGTACAACTCCCGACTACAAAGTACATTTCCCAAATTTGGCCTTGTTAAATTTGCATCACAAAATGATGCTTTGTCAACTCTAAAGAAATAATGGGACGGATATTTCATACTCTCACAAAAAGCGGGAGCAGTCGACGCATCGCTCATCTGGTAATTTCCCCGAGTGAAGTAATGGCGGCAAAACGCGGGGAGCGTTCGGCGCATGTGCAGTGGCGACGACGCTATTCTTTGCCTACGCAAAGCCTTAACATTCGCTATGCTAAAACCCTCTACTGGTTCCAAAACAGCGAGGAGGAAGGGAGAGTATTTCTGTCACGCACTCTTTCTACTTGACTTCGGCCGCTGAGGGAGTCAGCTGATGTTGAACTCGGCGGATATTCGAGGGGTTGTACGCGGTTATCGGCACCACAAAGCTCGTGTTTCTACAAAAGTCACGAAAGAAACAGCTAGGTGGTCCCCAAAGGAACTGAAAGCATTGCATCGACATTCGTCCGATGCTGATACTGTCGATATGCACACCCGAGCCATGTACAACTAGAGTTTTTTTTTTTCTTTTTCTTTTTTCTAGGTCAGCTTTTGGCTTTTTTTGTTAAGGTAAATTATTGCTTTGATCGGAAGTCGACTTGCGCGCCTCGTGAATATCATTCTTATTGACGTCATCTATATCACACTCTGACCACAGTCCCCCAAAAATGTAAAGCCGCGGTCACGCTGCACATGAATCTCACAAAAGACAGTCTGCACACATATGCAAAGCATGCACGAAGCAAACATGTTTCAGACATGCGTGCCCCATGGCGAATTCTGTCATCACGTCTGCAGCAAACTCCATGTCTTGTGCATGATGTGCGAGCAGTGCTGAGGCCTAAAACGCTTTCTACATCAGGTCAATCAATCAAGAGAAACTTAGGGGACAAAATTTTCGAATGACTTAAAGAAAGTGAATGTGATAAAAAAAACTTGAATTTCCTAAACATGCGCGATAAAGGGACTTATTAACATGCGATCATATTCGTTTCTTACGCTTTTTTACGTGCAATTGGCGCATATAATTTCCTGCGATGTGTACTCCAATTATCGATTGCATTAATAAAAAACACAGCCACGGTGCTGCCGCTGTGCTTCAAAAGCGCGAAGTGCTTGCGGGGATGATGTCTTCGAAAAATGCGTAGTATTTTTTTTTCTCTTTGTAGTTTGCATTTTCGGTTTGACCTTTTTGTATTTTTCTGATGGCAACGCTTATTTTCAGAGCATGCGGTCGACTACTATGGCCCTTACAAAGAGTCACGTCTGTCAAGTCATTTTTAGGCGTTACTGTATTAGCCACCTGTAACGCACAACAGGTATCATGGGAGTGACGCCAGTATCGGCGTGACATGGCACGCCGATGGTAGGCGTCAGAAAAGAGTCCCTTTTTGGCACGCCAACATAGCCGTTACCGGACTAACAGTGCGGGGGATCGGTGACCGAGTCTGTCAACGCACCGCAGCTCGGAGCGAGTGGAGCGAAAGCTCGCGCTTCAGAACCCATGGACCCTGGGTTCATTCACCACCCCAGCTCGCTTCGATCTGGATGAGCATCGTACCGCCGTGCAGTCGTGTATCACTACTGTGTTATGACCGTTAAAGACCCCAGGCTAGCAGTGGTACTGCACTGGCTAAATTGCTCATCTACCGCTGAGACACCAGACGCACATTGGGGCTGACTAGCTTCCGGCTGTCTCAACATACACACAACCCAGTTATTACTGAGAGTGTAGCTTTGGCAAGCTTGCTGTATCACGGGCTTGCCTGTACAAGCAGAGACCTAACGGCAGCCAGTCGCCCCGCTTGCAATCGTCTATAGACCATTCCAGAAACGACCTCTGGTCGGTGCCACTTTCAGTGTTGGTGTGTATGGCGCATGCTTTGCTCATTTTCCGAAACAACGAACATGCGCGTGATAGGCGGTGAGGATCGCACGTTGGGGCGTATATATGTAAACTAAAGTGTAAATATTGGAATCGTATACACCCGGTTATTCGTCTATGTAGCTATGCAGAAAAAACACTAGAGGCACCCGTGCGCTCGCGCACCTCAAGCGCCAATCAAAGGAATGCGCGCGCACGCTCCTCTTCCTCTAAATTACAAAAAGTTTTCCAAGAATTGGTTTGTTGTTTGTGTAGAAGAAACTATGAAAATTCGCTCTTCAAAACCAGCCTACGTTCATGGTGTCTTAACGTGTTTTGAATAACCAGTATTGCTAATTTTTTTTCCATTTTACTACCAGCACTGGTAACCACCTCGTACGGTAAATAGAATACAATCACACCTTTCACATTTCTCCAAACTATAACTGACCATAAGTTTTAGGTTCCAGACAGCACATGTTCCAGACAGCACTCGTTCAATCACATGCTCATTGAGGGAGCTCCCACCACGGCTTGTGGGAACGTTGATACGCTGAACAAAATATTGAAAGGGATAGACATTAACTCAAAACCACATTTTTCTTTCTTTCTTTTTTTTCTCTCTCCGCATTAACTGTGGCCTCCTCAGTTTTGGCGACTCGCTGACACACGAATGAATGACGACTTTGCAATATGAACCTGTATTTTATCCACGGTGAAGCACTCACTGCACAAGCGCTTAACGATGCAATATGAACCTGTATTTTATCCACGGTGAAGCGTGCACTCGCTGCACAAGCGCTTAACGAGGGGGCGACGAAAGCACCAATTCTTCTGTGGTGCTCGTCGTCCTTTACCTTGTTCGTCGTTTTTTTTTCGCTTTTATTTTATACATTTAACTGTTCCACCGACCCTCATTCTCGGTGTGTTGGCATCGGTCCCATTTGGCAATATTGTGGGCACATAATTCTGCTTTTTCCTACTTCCTATGAGCCATCAAGCGGTTTTTTTTGTGTGTGTGCGTGTGTTTGCACAACAAGTATAAACCAGACAGTTAATTGTTCTACCATGGCCTCCGAGATGAGGCCATGCACTAATTTCTATAGCAGTTTGCTGGATCGCGCTTCCTCGCTCCGCGAATGTGGCCACCGGAGGTTCCGAATCGGCCATCTTGGACCTGCGTGAAATCCGCAGGGTGAAGCATTGCACACGCTGGGCGGCTGCGTTCTACTCGCTCGCTCTCATTCGCCGAAGAAGTTTTTGAAAACCCTGTGGAAACGGCTGCCTTTGAGAACCCGTGGAAATGTTTACACAACCGCAGCACCGGTGAAAAAAGGCACAACTCGTCGAACGCAAGTCTGACGGTAAGGCGGCGTGATAAGAGGATATGCCGAAGTGCTGCGTCTCTGTGCCTTCGCACGAGTGGCAACTTTGGCGCACTTCCGCGCTTCCCACGTGCTTCAAGCCTTCCCAAAATTGTCTTATCTAGTGATTTTCGATGACGCTCAGCAAGTTTCTAATTCGAACCGTACGTTTACTTTTGTCACTAGATGTCTGAGCCGTTACCTAAACGAATGGAATAGCTACAACATTAAAATTCATGTAATAAATTCTTATTAAAACGTTCTTTGGAATGACATATAAATCATTGCTTTATCTTAAAAATTTACATTTTTATGTCGCTTCAAATTTGATCTAAAGTACGAAGTTAAAAAGCTTCAAGGGGAAATTAAAAAAAAAAACTCATCTTTGGTTTTTCTGAAGTTTATAGTGATAATTCTCCACCACACTGGTGTTTATTCATAAAAAAAACATGTATCATTTTGTTTCCTACAAAGTTACAGCACTGCAAAGTGTACCTTCAACGCCGGCATTTTTGCCCAATGCCACAGAAAAGAATATATTTATTTTATGATTAGATATATTTTTGTGCTGTATTTCGGTAATGGGCTCAAGTTCGAGTATTCTACTAATTAAAACAATACCCGCGTTGCTCGTCCCTTGTATATGTTTAACCAATAAGCCTGTCTTGCCCTTTAAAGTTACAAGTTGTAGGAACTTAGCCGAATTTCAGCCACTTGTTATCGATACTATTACCTTTTTTTACAGAAAGTAGTAGAAAACTAAAAACAGTGTTGCAAATTATATGCGAATGTTTATATTTATATTCGCGATGAAGTGGGAATGTTTGAGCCGCCAAGATTGTTACATGTTCATTGTTCATGACGGTTGTAGGTCCAGCTGGACAAGGTAAACCTGTGACTTCAGTGGCAGACTTTCACTAAAACGTCCATTAAGATCTTTAAAAAATTGTGATTATTTTTACGAGTAAATTGAAAATAATTAAATTAAAAAGTAAAAAAAGAAGTACCGAATAGAGATATTGAGAGCACTAGTCGCCCGCGTTGGCAGGGGTGTGTATTGAGAAGTCCGTTTGTTGCCCATCTTTAAACCAGATTGACGAATTCCACTGTACATATTGCAATAATTCTAACGAGTGGGAGAAAATCAGTCAACTCCAAATGTGGCAAATATAGGGGAGACACGAACTGATTGACGCTGTCTCACAGCCGCAGCGTTCCGGGAGGAGTCTAACACCGGCTCTCTGGCTGCCTTATAGATTAGGTACGGATAGCTGCGAGCTCTTCTTGAAACAGCGGACAAAACTAGGCCTTAAGATTTATCCGGGCAAAACAGTGGATAATCACGTTGTCGGTGTATTTAAAGGATGGCGTTCTACCGATGCGGAAGCTGTTTTCTCGCCTTGCATCATTCGACGTGACAGATCGGAAAGCAAAGCAAAGCCACTAAGCCTAAAGACCCACACGACCACCCATGAAACCAATTGTAGAGCCACGAGGTTTGAAGGGCATCCCTTGTGACCTGTCTCCACGAGCACGCAATTTGCAGGGACCTGCTATCGCTTTGACTCGCTGGCGGCACCTTACTGGAAGCTGGTTACAGTGTGTGAATGAGGCATTTGACCGCGACTACGAAGATCGCAGTTCAGATTTCAGCGGCTCTTTTCAAAGCCACCAAATCGCTGCTTTTTCGGGCGCACTCCTGGTGTCTCTCGAGCCTCTTTCGAGCGTCAAACTGCGAAAGCAGGCGATGCACGAAATAAGAACCGTCGCAGACGAAGGTACGTCACTTCTGGAGTAGCATTGGGCGGCTTTATTTATTAATATTTATGGCGTGACACTTTCTGCACTGCGAAACTTAACCGAAAACCCAAACAACTTTATTTTAGCAAATACTGTAAAAACCCTTACTGTTCGCGAGCCCTTAATTTTCGCGAATTTCGCAGGCGTCTGGAATTCGCGAACTTTAATGGCTGCGATTAGTCCTCTTCGACGGCTTTGCGAAAAATAGGGGCCGCGAAAATAAAGGGTTTGACAGTACGCTCCCTCCCTCCCGCACCTCCTCTCTCTCCCCCGTGAACCTAGGGAAGGCGGAGATTTGGACGTAACTTGGGTTACGTCGGACGTAACGCTAGACACTTCGTTTACAGAGTATCCCTATAGAACGAAAAATTCGGATAGAAGAGCGTTTTTTCGCTCGGCGCCTAGGGGCTTTACGTCCAGTAATCTGCAGCGCCATCTCTGGATAAGACAAAGAAACGAGGCCGTCGTTCAGTGTCTATCCCCGACAGCTGCCGCTCCGCCGTTAAAAACATCATTTTTTATTTTCTTATTTTCTTTGTACCCGGAGTTCCGACTTGAAATCTTAGCACAAAAATGTGACCAGTTAAAGACATTTTCGAGAAAGGTTAATACAATATGCGTCAATTTTTTATTTTTTTTTTGCAAATTATTTTTAAACGTGTAATTTTTTTTTTTTTTTTTTTTTTACAACCTGTATTATTGTCTCCAGGAGCCAACACCGGCGTCAAAATCGAAATGCCGCGAACCCTAGAAGCCACGAGGCTCGACACTAGCGGAACCGACCTAATCAGCGCTAAATCAGAAAGGAGACGGCGGCTCAGACAGAAAGCAAACCCCACAAGCTGGCGGTGGCCCCCTCGAGGGGCTTTACGGGAACCAGAGACGGCATGGACCGCAGAGCACACGCAATTATCGCCTGTTTTCTCCTGGTGCACTTTTCTTTCCGGAGGAACCGCTTGCCACGTGCTTAGGCTTAGCCTGTACTGCAAGGAGGGAAAGGACGCAGGCGAGCTGCTTAGGAAACATCATGCAAAGAAAACCTGAGACTGAAACAACTAGAAAAAAAAATGTCTGTGTCATGCTGTCCCTCGTTTTACTTGTCCGAGCCTCAGGTTTTCTTTCAATTATGTTACTCTTTACGCTGCTTCATAGAAAGGCTAATAACGCATTATATTTCCTTCTTTCTTTTTTTTCACTGTCATGCTTTCGGGAGGTCGCGGAGTCTTGTCATCGTGAGAGAAGACAACACGGGCGATACGGTCAAAGACAAACGAAGTGGTTGCCAGTCCCGCGTAGTTGCGTCTTGACAGAACGTCTTCAGCCATGGCAGCGACTTACAGCGTCCGTAGAGTATTCTGTGATGACTATCTCAGTAACCACAAAAAGAATATCGCAAAGCAGAAACATTTTCGCAGTCTGTAAGACGATGTCAATGATCCGAAGTGGATCAGGCAAAATCCTCCAGTTCATGCATTAGATGTTTGTAGCAACACTCAGAGTTGACCGGTTTTCTCTAGGGATGTCGCGAACCGCCGGAAGTTCGAATTCGACGGTTTTCGAGCTTTCCGAACATCCCAGGAGTTCGATTTCGCAAACTTTCGGAACGATCTAAACTGCCCGGATTCGAATTCGTAAAGTTCAAGGTCATCGAGATTTTTAAAAATTCAAAGTCGACGGTTTCGACTTTTTTTTAAATTGAGGTTCGTAAAACTCGACGGTTTCAATTCCTGTATGATTCAGGTTCTGATTATAATGCAATTGAATGCAACGGGGTCGCCAGATTCGATAATTTCGAATTTTTTGAGCTTCAGGTCCGGAAACTTCGAAACGATCGAATTTCTTCGGAGCCTAAGCTCGCGAAGTTTGAAGTCGTCAAACCTCACGAAGACCGGAGTTCCCGTAAATATCGCGAGCTGAGCTCCAGACATTTTACTACGAATCTTACACGTGCCGTTAAGTTCATTTATAGTGTTCGACCTCCTTCGTGAATAATCGGAGGAGGTCGCTCTCGCCGGAGAATATCAACGAACCTCTTTGCCTCACGCAATTTAAGTAATAATGTGCAAGTGTGAGTGTCTTTGAACTGTTCTTAACTACACATCGAGACTGATTCATAATCCAAGTTGTATATTGCGCCGTTTATGTCCTATTTAGCAAAGGCAAAAAAAAAAAATATTAATTATTACTTTTTTAATTATTATGCATGGAAATGAACCAGACCAATTAATCGAATAATTAATCGTTTTAATGATGACGATTAATCGGCTTAAAACTTTTAATCGACGCCCAGCGCTAGTTAAAATCGGATGCCGTTTTGCCTGGTGCCGTTATTGTAGAACCCTGGCACACAACAGGCGAAGCCACCCGTTGAAAACGGTGAGTAAACACGCGATGAAAAGTCTCACGCTAACCCGAAAATTTCCAAACGCCGGGCGTACAATGCGCATTGACGCGGCTGAAAAACTGGGAAGAACTACAGGTGCCATAATGCACCGCGGCAGAGGTGGCGTCGCGCAACGCCTGGTGAGATCTGTCTATTCCTATACTCTAAGAAATGCCTGCGCGTCTAGTTACCCGCAAAACACTCAAAGAGCGAATCTCTGTGATCAACAAAATCAGCTCAGCGAATGATGAGGCGGAACATGTATTTAGACCTCAAAATTTTGTCTGCGCTGTGGCATTCACAAGTGATGATAAGTTCCGACAGGGCACTCATTGGCCACGAACGCGGATTCAAATATTCGCCGACGCGGCTGATTGTTGACGAGCACATACGTCCGTGTGACGCAGTGCTCGTGGTCAACGCGGCTCCCTCGCTCGGCTGAGAGAACTTGCGTTTCCGATAGAAAGGCACACTTACGTCACGGCCACGTGATTGGTGGCCGTGTCCGGTTGAGTCGAGGAGAAAAGCCAACCTGAGTTTTCATCTTTTATGTGTGCAAAACTGCAGGCAATAAAACGAAAACAAATTCCTGCTCCGGGTTTTATGAATATTGAAGAATAATTGGAATCTTCATTTGTAAAAAGATGTAAAACGATTTCATGGTCTCTTTAACATAATTAGAAAACCTGGGCTTATAATGAACAACGAGATTAGAAAGATGGCCTATCACTGGTTGCTAAAATGGGAGAAACTTATGTGTAACTGAATAACTACATTGCAAAAATTAATTTGTGATTGGATTACAGCATTGGACAAGGTGGAATATAATTCGTTAACAATATTACGTGCTCCCGGAAAAAAAGAGATTCAAAACTTTCATTGGAATGCAACACCTTTCAATTCCATCGCTGAATAAAAAAAGTTGCAACCTAGGAGGCAAAACTTATTGATCACCCCTCGTAAGCCAGTTTCCGCCTCGGCTGCTTCAAATGTCCGTAACTTAAAAAAAAACAAAAAAAAACGCCAATCTTTCCGTTTTCGCCCTGTTTTATTTCAGAAATTCCCCCGCAACAAATATTTGTTTAGTTAAAATTACAAAGAGTTCTATACGGCGAACACTTCTCCTTTTTACGCTGCCCGATTTCAGATGAAATAATCTATTCGGTATTCGTCTGCGATATCTTGAGGTGCGAAGACGGTGCTGCTCTCGACATAATATATAAACCAGATTCCTTACTTCGCAAACAGCAAAATGTCAACGGTTTCAGGAAAATAAAACCCGGAAGTAAGGTGAAACGCCACTCCCTGCTCTTTAGCCTGGTTCAGACAGTTGCATTGCTTGCGTCCAGAGCGATCAAAACGACATAAACGACGAAGTCACCAGGAGAAGTGTTCGCCGTATAGAACACGCGAGCAATGCAAAAAGTAGCCTCGTGATGCAGTCATGAGTCGCGGTTGTACCGGTTTTCCAGTCGTTGCTGTCGTCTGGGTTGCTTTGGATGCAACCGACACAAGTGTGTGAACGAGCCTTTTTTGACAAATTGCACCGGGACAAAGGCACTTTATCATGGGCGTACCAACCGGGAGAGGGGGGGGGGGCAAGGCATGTGCTTTGCTCCCCTGAAACAGCCGCCACTGGGCAGGGCAAACACTAGACGGCGGAGCCTAAGGGATACCAAAGGCACCACCCCCGGCCCTGGGGCAGGGGGGGGGGGGGTTGCTGGTTTGCTCCCCCACTCAAAAATAAGTTGGTACGCCACTGCACTCTATACCGTTGGATGTAAGCCTAGCGGTTTGTGCAGCCAGCACCTGAAAATATCCGCTGTCCTGAATAAAGAGTAGAATGCATACAACCGTCAAATTGGGTGCTTATAAATCTGGTATATATGTATAGTTGCATAAGTGCGAGCGAAAGATGAGCTACAAGAGCGAGCGAAGCGCCTTGAGAAGGCCTGTATACACACGCGCTCGTGAAGTGAAAGCATCGGTCAAGACAACGTGCTCGTGCTTGCATCATTAACTTCGCTGGCAATTATCGTTAAAAAGAGTACAGTGAATTCTACTCGTATTGTTCATGGCGGGAGTAGTGGTATCTCTCAAATCGTGTCATTTTCGCCTCTAAATACGTTCGTGTATTACTCTGAAATCTTCAAAGGCCTACAAAGATCATTAGTGTGTAGGCATGCACCCAGGACATGGATAGCAACGTAGTTACCATCATTCTCGACCGTCCCGATTATGTCGGAATCAGGAGTCTCTTTACTTGTCGTTTTTTGACGGCTCCAGTTTATCAGCAAGAGTCCCACCGACACAATCAACAGACTTACCTAGAACGCTCAAACGCCCTGTCACTCTACAATGTTGCCAGGCCCCACGGGAGTACCTGGAAGCCTGGCGGCTTTCAGAAACTCCAGAATGATATTCCGACGCGCCGCAGAAACCCAACGACACACACAAGACAGGACACTCACCGAAGCACATGCTGCGACGAGTGCACGATGCGGATAGTCGCGCGTCCGACCAGGGAGTAGCCGATTCTTCTCTAGACCTCACAATCGTACAACAGAGACAGATGGGAGGAGAAAGCGTAAGGGTAACGTGGTCGGAACGGGGAAGCCCTCGAGAGCGCAACAACCGAGCGGCGCCCAGCGCATCCACTGACAGGGCCCGGGCGAGTCTCGGCACACCGAATGAGCGGCAGCCAGAGTGGCCCTTCACGCAGCACCGCGCAAGTGGCCACGAATGGCGCGCGTCATGTTCAATCGACTGCGCCAATGCGCCGGCGGATTGGGATGATCCGCGCTCCCCGCGAGCGATCGTGGTCGCGGCCGATCTCAGGCGCATCGTCGTCGCGTCTCACCTCACTGCCGGGCCATGGCATCTCCGCGCGCTCTGGGCACGGGCCGGGTCGGCGGGTGGCCCGCCAGCGTGGTCGTGTCGAGGGGCTCGCAAGCCGAGCTACAGTTGACGCCTGGGTCGAGCACCGACGGCTTGCGGCGGCAGGACGGCTTGAGACCTGCCCGAGCGCGTCGATGCCGCAGTCATGCGCACACGACAGGCGCGTCGCGGAAAACTCTTGGGATCGGCTGCGCACACCCGGCGTGCTAGTACGACCCGGCGTGCTTCGGGAGCCCACGGAGCGGCAGGCAAGCGGGGCGCCCTCGCGTGGTCAGCGCGCCCATCGATCGGCTGTGTGGCTGGCTGCCCCCGCAGCGAGCTATGGCGGGCCATCCTGCGATCTTCCCGGACTCTTCGCACGGTAGGTCCCCGACCCGCGAGCCGGGTCTGGCGTACACGCGCGGCTCAGACGGTGCCCCTGGAGGTGGCCTCGGTGACCCCGCTGTGCCCGAGGCCACCGCGACTCCAGGGTCGTCGTCGGGGCACTGTCGCCGACGCTGCCCGCGGGGCCGCCGGGCCCCGAGCAGCGGCTCGCTCGTGCAGTGCGTGCCGCGAGTCGCGCGCTCGCCCACGAGCCGTAAGCTGCGGAGGCCCGGACCCGCACTGACGCAGCTACCTCGGCGCAGCCGACGCATTCCGAAAGCACGAGCACTGAATCTTGCCTGTGTTCGCTAATATAACGCTGAACTATTGCAGCATGCTCGACCGAGACTTGCGAACGCGAAGAGCAGTGTTGTGGCTTCACAAGTGTCGGCTGCTCATTACCAAAGACCCATTGAGGGACAATCCGGATTGTGCGAATTGCCGAGGTCGCCAACGAGATTCGCGTGGCGCCGAATGTCTCATGTGCGGTGCATTGTCTTGTTATGTCCGCGCGTGGACCACAGACGTCTCTCATTGTGTCTGGTTCAATACGGATATCCGTTGCCAGAAAAAGCGTACTCTACTCGTTGCATTGTATTGCGGGGTATCGTCGTGGTCCTTTTCGTTGCTTTCCTCCGTTTTTGTAGCGCTTCATCGACCGTTCACTGCAAACCAATCAGCTGACTCTTGAGCCTTCTCCGCAGTGCACGACCAATTGAGTTATACGTGTACAGTGATGTCTCGTTAATATGGACATCTCCCCAAAACGGCATTGAAAATGTAACTTTTCCATAAACGAGACAAACAACGCATGTATTTGGCCAGTTCGTCCTTGAAAATGTTGTCTATATGGTGGGGTATCGGGGTCTGTATTACGAAAATATGACTCGCACTTTCGGAAGGCGAAGTAGAGGCAGACGAACTGGTATAGGTATGTAATGATTATTCCTCTCCCCCTTGCATATCCCCCATGCATACTCCACTGAAGTAGTGGTATCCACGGGGACATCAACTCGTTTATCATTTATCTGCTAATGAGCGTTCATGCATCTGCATGGCTGAAATGAAATAGTTAGTGAGAAATTTATCCCACTAACTGGTGCCAGTATAAATTTATTTATAATACAGACATTTTGTTGTATATTATATTTACTTTCAGATGGGAGTCGCAGGAGCAGGGGTGTCTGCCTGCTTCGTTAAACATCTTTCCCCGTCTATCTATTAAATGGAATAAACTTTATTCAGATATATTATTATTGCTGATGAGAAATAAATAATAATAATGAAGTGCCCAAACCACAATGATTAACATTATGAGGCTTCTTTGTACAACCTTCCGGGATGCATAGGTCTTGCAGCCTTCCATCTCTTCCTCTGTCTTCCGCCTTGCCACTGGGTTATCTTTTCACTCTTATTTTAAATTGCTTTGATCATGCATTCTGTTCTGCAACAGTATCGCCAGTAGCGCCACTGGTGCGCGAGATGATTTCCTCGCGTCCAGAAGGCAAGGCAGAGTGTAATGCAATAATCAAAGAGAGCCGAGCTATGCAGGCCTGCACAGCAGAACTGACGCTGGGGCATTTTGCTGGAGATAAACGGCGCAAAGAAAATTTTGACGCGCGTATCCCTTGACGGATAAATGGCAGGATTAAACTAACGCCTGCCTTCATGTACGCGCTCATACCATCTCCATCGTACAGGCATGTCGAGGTGGCAGCAGACGCCAGTCTCGCCTACGTAAAGGTACGCAAGGGACAAATAAGAAAATGACTCTTAGGGTAGTGGGCACGGCGTTAGCGAAAGCGTACACCTTTCTGCTGCCTCGCTGATTCACTTCTACCTTCCACTCATTATTAACGTCGATCTTATCTTCACACCATAGCGTCTTCCAGAAAGCCTTTCATTCTTTGGACCAGAAGATGATCAACCAAATCGCCGATGGTGGTTTCTTGTCAGATCGTACGATATTGTCCGGAATGCATATTTTTAGCATATTTTTCAAAATGAGATGGAAAGAACTGTACAGCCTTAGAAGAGCATCAGCCATATATGATGAACGTCTATTTAATTTTCCGATGTGAAATGTAGCTTCTGGAGGTTGACGTTACACTAGCTATAGAATAAAATATAGCCTTCAATGGCACCGTTGCATAATGATTTTCCAGCCATTTCAGGTAATCGTGATGGCAATCGCAGCAACAAAATATTAAACTGAACAGAAATCAAAAATGAAATTGAAACACAGTCAAGGAAGACGTTTTTAGGGACAGATTCAGGCCATTACCAATGAAATTACTAGAGAAATGAAACAAATAATGCGCGATAACGCTTAAGGTTCTTTTTTCGACAGGTAACCTTTACCTATTAGAAGGTGTTAATAATAAACGAAGTTGATTTTCTTAAACGTTGAAATTGTAGCCAATATTGAAAAAACTTTGACCTTTAATAAATTAACGTCGTGTCAATCAGTGAGAAAATGAATAGGCACAGTTACCCCCCCCTCCACCTGAAAAAGATAACAACCACTAAAGTTGAGCTAGTTTATTTTCATAGAGTTGTCACAAGATGCTGACTAGTAGAGAGACGCCGAACGACAAAGTTCGGAGAAAAGCGTTCAGCGCTGAAGGAATGAAATGGGGAAGGGGAGAGGCGTAGTTTAGAGCAGAGCTCAGTGCCTCACCTCCAGCCGTAAGAAGTGTACCATTTATTCTAACGTGCTTTTCTAATATATGAAACTCTATGTCGAAATTGAACATTGCAGCAGGAACAACGAGAAGATGGTCCCTCGCCTGTGTCAAATTTCTTTTCGCCCGACGACGAGGCTCGTGAAGCAGCTAAAACAGCGGATACCGGCATCTCCAAGGGTGGGTGTCTTCGTTGATATACCAAAAAGCGACATAGATTGTAGCGGAGCTTCGTTTTCCTTACCCTGCGCTGGCAACAAGCTGATTTTGATTTAGGGAAGGCCCAGGACGAATGTTGTGAGAGAGTAAGGGAGAGGTTCGTTGTGCCAGTACTCTGGGGAGAACGTTGCTCCAACTTCCAACTCCCCCCCCCCCCCCCCGGATACGTGCCTGCCCTGCATGGCCGGTTTGCTGGCTCTTCCGCTACGGGAATAGAAGTCGTGCCGCCATGCTACAGTGCCTCCAGGAAGGGTGGCCCGTTTACACCAGCATTAGACCGACTGACAGGCCCGTTTTTAAGTTTGTGACGGCGCTTACATCAACCGGCGGCAGCGCATCCACGTGGCCGTCGGCAGCAGGTTATGAAAAACGTCTGGCCCCAGTCAGTCCATTGGCGCTGAAAGGTCTGGTGAACGGCCCCTAAAAGGAAAACTCGCGAGGATTTAGCAAACACAATGATGCTGATGTGTTGGGCGCCCATCTTTGGGTCAGGGATGATGGCTGCACAGAGCTCTGAGACACAGATATTCTACTTCGATAAAAGAAAGCGTGGGCGACGCCGCTTGGAACACTTCTAAAATCTTCTCGACCGTCTCGTCTTTCCGTGTGCGTAGACAGGCTGCTTTGCTGCCAGGTCC
The DNA here is from genome assembly GCA_037355805.1 of Ixodes ricinus. Lineage (NCBI taxonomy): Eukaryota > Metazoa > Arthropoda > Arachnida > Ixodida > Ixodidae > Ixodes > Ixodes ricinus. The sequence continues at coordinate 45,913 of JAZHYW010070362.1, read as the reverse complement.
TCTGAGTGAAGTTTTTCCTAGTTAGAGCTAGATCTGTACCAAACAACCCTCCTCCTACCACCGCAGAAAAACATGCACAGATTAATTAGAGCAACACGTGGCTCTCATCCACGGTGCCATGGCGTCTCGATCTCTCTCTCCGCTTCGAGCGAGAGCGATCGAGCGGCTGGCAGTGTACATAGAATTTTTTTACAATTAAAACTGGATTACCTGGTGAGAGTCTTTTAGGCGCTATTCCCCAGAAGGAAAATCTCCAAGGTCCTACTGAATCATGGGGTGCCATGTTTGTTAAGATGGTAGAATGAACACTGATACAGGGATCCACCCCCTGGCTTCTGATTGGCTCTCTGGAATCAGGGGGCACATACACACGGACAACGCTGTGCTGTATACTCTGGGAACGCGACAGAACAGCACACGACGAAACAGCACGCGACAGAAACAAGCAGGAGTCAAAACAGCACGCGTCAAAACAGCGACAAAGCGTCAAAACAGCACGCCGACAAAACAGCACGCTTCAAAATAGCACGCGTCACAACAGCACGGGACAAAACAGCATCAGCAAGTTAAAACAGCGCAGCGACAGAAGAGTACACATGCCAGTACTTCCAGCACGGCGTCAAAACAGCACGCACGCAGCAACCTCGAGAGCGTTTTCACCTCTGCGCGAATAATTTCGAACCTCCTTGACCCATTCTATTTGTTGTCGCTAGGTGTATAAAAAAAGTTATTGCCTACTTTATGCGCTTACCAGACTCCACAACCTACCTGCAATACAGCATCTAATCTCCGACTCTCATAAAAGTGGTGTACAAGACGTTCTCTTCGACAAGAGCGCAGTGAAAGTATATTACTGCGCTGGCGATTTTGACGATTACAAATATATAGGGCAGTATTTGCTTGACCTTTGAGGACAAAAATGCAGAGATTTGGTTTTGAAAAAAGCGGCGACTCAGTTAGTCTCTTCCACAAGTGGCCCTTCGACGAATTGCCTCGCATTACGGATTGACCTATTCGACAAATTGGCCGTCGACGAGTTCACCGACGAATTGGCCTAGACCCTCCATTCCTTTACAGTGCCTGATGATGACATAGTATCTTTTAACGCCAGTACGCCATATTTAGGGTCTCATCGTTTCTCAGCTTAAACCAAGTCAAAGCGGTAAACGTACGCCGATTTCATTTTTCCGGATTTGGTTTTTACTGAAAAAGGTCAGTATTTTCGAGGGCGTTTGAGCGGGGGGGGGGGTGACATATTACTGACCGTATATTTATCCACTCTCTTTCTGAGTCTTCATCTTGTCTTCGAAATCAGTTCGTGTCTTCAGACGAAATCGGGTTTTTTGCACCGGATAGGGATTTATGTGCCGTTTACTTTTGTTCAAAGAAGAGAGTTTAATCGTGAACCTGAAACAATAGAAATCAAGGGCGTCCGTAAGTGCCTGCATTGTTTAACATCTCTAGCTTCCGTCTACTAGAGGAGGGCATAAATACGATTGGCGGTAGGCGCGAACTTATCACCTCGCAGTCGTCGAAATGGGGAAAAAACGCACTGAATACAATGCTTGCGAATATCTGGATTTTTATATTTTCCTCTCCAACCGAAGTTGTATTGAAGATCATGTTCGTCCTGTGTACAAATACGAGCACACGACGATAATGTCAAATCACGATAGGGCCCCAGTGAGTCTAACACAACAGGTCCCGTCGGCTGCCACAGATTGCAACAAATAAGAAAACCAGTGCATGGTTTACTCACTATACATTTTAAACAAACGCTTTTAAAAACTATCGCATTTTCGTCAGTATACGTGGTTTTCGTCAATAAACCGAAAAGAACCGAGAAGTTTATGAGTCTACAAATATACATCGCAATAAACCAAAAACTTCTGTTTGTAATTAGAAACCGAAAAAGTACGCCGAATTTCAAAATAATAAAACCGAAAACGCCAAACCCTGGCTATATTGTCAATGTCCTGTTTTGACGCTGTGCTGTTTTGTCGCGGTACTGCTTTGTGACGCCTGTTCTTCTGTCACTGTGCCCTTTTGACGCTGTGCTGTTCTTGACGCTGTGCTGTTTTGACACTGTGCTGTTTTGACGCCGTGCTGTTTTGGCACGTGCTCTTCTGTCGCTGTGCCGTTTTGACACCGTGCTGTTTTGTCGCGTGCTATTTTGACGCGTGCTGTTTTGTCGCCGTGCTGTTTTGACGCTGTGCTGTTTGATGCGTGCTGTTTTGACCGTGCTGTTTTGTCGCGTGCTGTTTTGTCGTGTGCTGTTCTGTCATGGTGCCGTATGCACCCGCAATCTGCGTCTAACTAGGCCAGCTGTTTTTCTCTTTAGCAGTGGCGGTATTCATGTGGAAAGAGTAAAAGTGTGAGCCACCAGTAAACACAGCCGTCCGGCTTAAAGGGGTTATGACACGAAAATTAAACGGATAGATTATTCTTGAAATGGAATGCTCATAGGCTACTTAGTATATACACCAAGTTACGCGATTTTTAGAGCTCTGGTAATTGCAATAATCAATTTACGAATTTTTATCATTTTCATCTGGCGACCAGGCAACACTGCCCAAGTTAGTCACACCATGGTGTCCATAAACCACGTGATCATGAACGCTCTCTCATTCTAGGCGCCCCCATGATCGCCCAAGCTCTCCTCGCCGCGGTACGATCAAAACCGCTCACGCAACTCGGTAACCCGAACGCTATTCTCGCTTTCGCCCCCGGCCCGTTGACCTTCCACCCTGCATGCGCCTGCGAGATATTCCCGGACGACGGTGACCACGGCGACTTCGTCCGTAACTCGCCGTCGCTGGAGCTGGTCGCCAGCGGGTCGCAGTCAAAATGAACAGCTTCCAACATCTCTTGATAGCAATCACCCTCATCGCTGCTGCGATCAATGTCGAACACTTTGACAAGACGAGCGATGCCGTAGACGTAATCGTCACGGACCGCATGCTCGAAACGCGGAAGGTAAACGAGGAAGCTGAAGCTCGAGACGCCAAGAGAGCCAAGTCTGTGAGTGCGTGCAAGGGAACACCGCGCGGGAGGCTGGCTACGTCACCAGCCTCCCGCTCCGCCCGGATCCGCCCCTCCGAGGGACCCGCATATAAATCGATTTATCCACGAAACTATCGCGCCATATTCAAAACAAATTTAGCAGGATTATAGGAACATACAATGGGTCCTAGCAGTATTGTTATCTCATATTTTATTTTTGGCGTGTCATAACCCCTTTAAGCCTTCAACCCCTTCGTTGAGGTGTCTGAAAACAACAATCCAAGTGTCCCCTCAATTGTTCCCTCGGAATTCGGACACTCATTCCTCCCCCCGCGATGTTTGCATTGAGAAGACTGATCAGCTGCCTTCATATTTGGACGGAAACCGGGGACAGACTCGCCAGCAGCATGAGGTAGGCTCTGTGATTATCCAAAGTGATTCAGCTAAATGGCCAGCTGTTATTACTGACAGGTTTCGGGATGAATGCATCGTGAAAAAGCCAACGTATTTTAGAGTTTGGCTGAAACATTCTCGTTTCCGAAATAAATGTGTACAAAAGTTATAAACCTTTTATGCGTGAAAGACTAAATGGGGAAGCGTACGAGCGGCACTTGTAAATCTATTCGAACTCCGGGGCTCCTGTTTACTCTTTAATGTGCAAATTATTTTTGATTCCGAGCCGCCTGATTTCATTCCCCACACACGACCTTTTTTATTGAAAGATAGAATATGAAAACGTTCATGCGCACGAAAACAGTGTCGAACGCCAGTACTCCGTGGCGACATTGCTGGACCGCTTTAATTTTTGACGCAATTTTCCCACTTTCCGTGGAATAACTAAATATTCCAGTAGTGCAGCAGGGGCCCAGAGAGAGGGGGGGGGTCAATGTGCTTATTAGCCTGGGGCCTCTATATTCCTTAATCCGGCCTTGGTGCTGCTCAATTGTAGGGTGTAGAAAGTGGGGGTCAATCGTGCTAATTAGCCTGGGACCTCTATATTCCTTAATCCGGCCTTGGTGCTGCTCAATTGTAGGGTGTAGAAAGTCATGCTCTTTATATTGATCTTTCATTGCGTTGTCGCCATGCAGACTCCCCCCCCCCCCCAAAGCATCCCTGGGCCTTTTACTTACGAAGGACTCTCGGCGGACGTGACTGCTGTCGACAGTTGAGAACAGTATGTACAGCTCATTACCGCGATACGCAAAGCCTGCACTATGGGGTACGAATGAAATGCAAACAGCGGAACGCGTGACCTTCGATATCTGCTGTGCAACCTAGAGGCAACCAGGAAGTGGCCAAATATCGGAGTAGAGAGGGGGCTACGAGGGTGTGCATATCGGAGTAGGCGCGCACCCCGCAGCCCCCTTTCCACCCCGTAGTTTTATAGTTGCCTCTAGTAGCGCAGCATGTATCGTAGGCCACGCGCACCGCTGTTCACATTTCATTAGTACTCGATAGTGCACGAGGAACATCTGTCACCGCGAAAATGAGGCTAGGGAAGTAGTATCTGGGTAGTCGGTATTTTGCTGTTTAGCATTATGTGACGGCCAACGAACCAGCTAACCATTTCTAAGTATCGATGCGTACTGTACAATGGAATACAGAGAGAAGTTGATAAAGTTGGGTGTTTACGTGTCAGTTCATGCAATGACAGTCCGGGTTATATTTTGTATATTTATGTAAAATGTATACTATATTAAATTCATGTCCGTGGTAGAAGCACACAGCTCTACGGTATAGTATATACTATATACGTATATATTATATAGTTGTGTTATATACTATAACACAAGGTGCTTCACGAAACGCGGCCAAATCGTTCACGTGAAAAGTACGCATCGCAGAGAAAGGTTGATGTAGTAATGGTCCCTGCCAAAAGCAACTTTAGGTAAAGAGAAGAGTGTTTGATATAATTAGGTTAATTACTTTTAGTAATTAAATTCATAATTAATCAATTTTATGGTATAAGTATCATTTCAATTAAAAACATGGTGAGAATTATCGAAAACTATTATATCCACCCATATGATACAGATACAAGGCATGCGCCGCATTCTACAGCGCTCCGAAAACGAGTTTTGAAAGCGCGGTCTTAGGAGGCACTGCCAGGAAACACAAATATAAAACTAAGCTGGGGACAGCACGACTTTCTACACCCTATACTAGAGCAGCATCGCTGCACAGCCTTTGTCGGTTCTAGCAAATGTCTCTTTGGAGACGACGTCGTGTGGCAAAGCCCCTATAACAGAGGCAAGCTAGCTCAATTTGAGTAAAGGTCCGTCATCGTATTTCTCTTTGGAGTTGAAATGTTACTGAATGTTTTGTCATCACAAGTTAGATTAAGTCACTTGAGACGATTATGGAGAGTTTAAAAGAAAGAAAAAAGGATGGAGATTTGTTTTTATATTGACGTGAAACTTCGCCACATTTAAGGAGTCAGCTGCGTTTTGGCATTAATAACACAATTACAATAATGGCTAAGGATATATTTGTTATATACTTGTGAAATTCATTTAGAGATGCTCATTTTTATATATTTTCCGCCATTTTATATGAGGTAGCTCGTTGGTGTATAATTTGTGAATGTGTCTCTAAAATGTGTAGACTTGACGTGTTTCGTAACTTTTCTTGTAAATTTTTTTTTTACAGCGAAGCTGTATATGATTTGTTGGTCGGATTTTTTTGTGTCCGTCGACAAAACAGTAGTCGCAGAAAACCATCGCGCGCGCCTTATCATCGTTCGCGGGCGCCCTATCATCTATCATATGGTTTTGGCACTTGTTTCAATAAGAAATCCACAAAACAAGTGTCAAAACCACGTGATAGATGATAAGCACGTAGCGCTTCTCGCATGCATTCCTCGGTAAAGATTGCGGTTGCATAAGCTGCCGCGGCAACGGCAGAGTACGAAGTGGGGAGCGACGTCAGTAGCCCCGCTAACAATGCAAAGCACGTAGCACTCTCCGCACGCGTTTCTGTAAAGATTGCAGTTGCATAAACTGCCGCAGCAACAGCAGCGTACGAAGTCTTTCATATATAAAAAAGGTTTTGGTACAGTTCATTTATCTTTCGTTCGTCAATCAGCTGGTATAGACCCTTTGCTGTTTACAAACATGAACTGCCTCTTGCATCCCAAGCGATTTCCGGTTGCACCGTCTTTGCAAGCCTGTCCAGCTTGCTGATGTCACCAGTGCTAGAAAGCATAAATGCTACACGGACAACAAAGTTGCAGATTTAACGAGGGCTTTTGGGCTGCACAATATTACATCTTGGAGGAGGCAAGTCGGTTTACAAGAATACTCGAAAATTCAACAGATCTCGCACTCCTTCGTTCTTTTGGCGTTCACCTGGAGAATTGGTGGTTAAACGTTTCATCTACATCTCAAGCAGCGGTGTTAAGGTGGCCTTCCTTCATTTTTCTTCTTTTTTTTTATAAACCGGAAGTTTTTTGGACGTCAAAGACTGGAGCACCACCTGGTGACGTTTGTCATTAAAAGGGTCTATAGAACAGTGGGAATCGTTGCAGGTGATACCACAGCTTCGCTGGCCAACCACCTTCACAGTGTAGATTGGAGCCCCATTTGTTTATTGTAATTTGTAATATTTTGTAACAAGTTGTAAACCTTTCATAAAAAAGTTTGGAGAAATTATTACTACGAGCATGCTTCGGTGTGAAATTGACGGCTGTGCAAATTTCCATAGTGAAACCTTGGCAATCTCCACGCCTCGAGCTTCCAAATTTCATATCTCAGGAAGAGCTACAACATTCAAATATAGCTGAATGATTCTTCCAAGAACAAGACTTTCACATATATATTTTTACATAATAAAAAAATGACCCGGACCATCATAGTACTATCTGACGGGGAAACACCCTGCTGTAGCTTTCACCCGGAAGCCCATGCACTCTTATTCACTCACAATAACCTGAGTTCGAATTCCATATGTAAGACAGCATCGTTTCTTATGAATAGCCGTCTACAGAGGTCTTACTTGGACGCAAACAGTACAATGTAATACAATACAATACAATACAATAACTTTAGTTTACAGCGGAGCTATTAAGGGCTAGTTTCCCCAGTTTCGTGTCCGTGGACAAATGAATCTCGACACAACCCTCTGGACAGATACCGCCATCTATGAGCGATGGCGGCAACCAGACAACCGGCTTGTCGGTCGTCTGGTTGCCGCCATCGCTTATAGATGGCGGCACATAGTACAGCTCCGCTGGTCTTCCCTCTTCACCAGAGTGGAAAGGCTGAAAGTTTTTTTCATCAATTGATGAAAGAGGAGACCGGGAAAAAAGCTCACGCCAACGTCACGCCAACAGCATCAAAAAGGTATTTAGACGACACATCCTCGAATTCAAGTAAAAGGGACATTTTGAGATAGTAAGAGAAAAATTTTTCACATAGTAAAGAAGGACTTATAGATATGTTCCCTTTAAACTTCGCGGGATAGTGACCTCCATAAAATGCCGTGACACGGTACCCCTTAAGATGACCCTCGTATTTATACATGCTTCTATATTTTTCGCAGATCTCGGACAAAGTTTGGTTCAAACGCACGTCTCGTACATTTGAAACAATCTTAGTGTGTTTCGTAATGCGCTGTTAAAAACTAAAATAAATACACGGGAGCTGGGCAAAGTTGATATGTAATCCGGTAATCCAATATGGGGAAAGGAGAGATTTGGGAAGTATGCATTTTTTAACGCACTGTGAAATTTATGGTAATAATATTCATTTGACAACGATGTCTCCAGGACATTCATGAAACATTAACTGGCACACGCCACAAGCTGTGCGTTCATCGCGATGATATAATTTGCATAATTGTTTTAGATATCCCAAACTCGCATGCCGTGCAACAATCATCACATGGGATTTTCCTACAGGATGTGCATAATGCGCCTGATCATCCTTGGCAGAAAGTGCACAATATAATTGATTTGGGACTCTGTGCTGGTAGTCCTGATGAACACATGTAGCAGGAAATCGGCGATGGCTAGCTGTCTCCGTAAAAACTGAGAAATGTGGTGCGCCTGATGATTTTTGGCAGAAAGTGTACAATATGAATTATTTGGCATCTCTGTGCTGGTATACTCATCATGGGCACATGTGTAGCTGGAACTTCGTGATGGCTAGCTGTCTCCGCAAAAACTGAGAAATGTGCGGCGCACACGGTGATCTTTTGCAGGAAGTGCACATTATGAATGATTTGGGATCTCTGCGTTACTCCTGATGAACACTTATGTAGCAGGAAATTCGTGATGGCTAGTTGTCTTCGCAAAAACTGAGAAATGTGTGGCGCACCTGATGATCCTTGGCAGAAAGTGCACATTATGCATTATCTGGGATCTATGTGCTGGTACTTTTGATGAACACATACTTAGCAGGAAATTCGGCTAGCTGTCTCCGCAAAAACTGAGAAATGTGCGGTGCACCTGGTGATCCTTTGCAGAAGGTGCACAATATGAATTATTTGGGATTTCTGTGCTACTCCTGATGAACACTTATGTAGCAGGAAATTCGTGATGGCTAGCTGCCTTCGCAAAAACTGGGAAATGTGTGGTGCGTCTAATGATCATTTGCAGAAAGTGCAAAATATTAATTATTTGGGAGCTCTGTGCTGGTACTCTTGGTGCACACGGTGTTACATATCTAGCAGGAACTTCGTGATGGCTTGCTGTCTCCGCAAAAACTGAAAATGTGTGGTGCGTCTGATGATTCTTGACAGAAATTGAATTATTTTGGATCTGTGTGCTACTCTGATGAACACATATGTAGCAGAAAATTCGTGATAGCTAGCTGCCTTCGCAAAAACTGGAAAATGTGTGGTGCGTCTAATGATCATTTGCAGAAAGTGCACAATATGAATGATTTGGGGTCTCTGTGCTGGTAGTCCTGATGAACACATATGTAGCAGGAAATTTGTGATGGCTGACTGTCTCCGCAAAAAGTAAGGAATGTGTGGTGCGCCTGATGAAACTTCTCAGAGAGTGCACAATATGAATTATTTGGGATCCATGTGCTGGTACTCCCGATAAACACATATGTGGTACGACATTGGTGATGGTTAGCTGTCTCCGCAAAAACTGAGAAATGTGTGGTACTCTTGATGATCCTTGGCAGAAAGTACACAATAGGTATGATTTAGGATCTCTGTGATGGTACTCCTGGTGAACACATGTAGAAGGAAATTCTGCTGTATCCGCAAAAACTGAGAAATGTGTGGTGCGCTTGATGATTCTTAACAGAAATCGCACAATATGAATGATTTGCGATCTCTGTGCTGCTACTCCTGATGAACACATGTGTATCAGGAAATTCGGCTAGCTTTCTCCGCACAAACTGAGAAATGTGTCTTGCGCTTGATTATCCTTGGCAGAAAGAGCACAATACGAATGATTTGCGATCTTTGTACTGGTACCCTCGATGAAAACATATGCAGCACGAAGTTCGTGATGGCTAGAGTTGTCTCCGCAAAAACTGAGAAACGTGCGGTGCGCCTGATTATCCTTTTGCAGAAAGTGCACAGTATGAATGATTTGGGAGCTATGTGCTGGTACTCCTGATGAACGCGGTGTTACATATAAAGCAAAAAAAGTGTGATGGCTAGCTGTCTCCGCAAAAACTGAGAAATGCGTGGTGCACCTGATTATCCTTTGCAGAAAGTGCACAATATGACTGAATTTGGATCTCTGTGCTGGTACTCCTGATGAACACATATGTAGCAGGAAATTCGTGATCGCTTGAGCTGTCTCCGCAAAAACTGAGAAATGTGTGGTGCGCCTGTTGATTCTTGGCAGAAAAAGCACAATATGAATTATTTTGGATCGCTGTGCTGGTACTCCTGATGAAAACATATGTAGCACGAAGTTCGTGATGGCTGGAGCTGTCTCTGCAGAAACTGAGAAATGTGCCGTGCGCCTGATGATCCCTTGCAGAAAGCGCACAGTGTGAATGATTTGGGAGCTCTGTGCTGGCACTCGTGATGAACTCGGTGTTACATATGGAGCAGGAAATTTGTGTTAGCTAGCTGTCTCCGAAAAAACTGAGAAATGTGTGGTACACCTGATTATCCTTGGCAAAAAGCGTAAAATATGAATGATTTGGGATCTCCCTGCTAGTATTTCTGATAACAAATGTAGAACGAAATTCATGATGGCTAGAGCTGTCTCCGCAAATACTGAGAAGTGTGTAATGCGCCTGATGAATCTTCACATAGATTGGACATTATGAAGGATTTGGGATCTATTTGCTGGTACTCCTGGTGAACAAGTAACAGGTAAACGTGATGGCTAGCTGTCTCCGCAAAAACTGAGAAATGTGTGGTGCACCTGATGATCCTTGGCAGAAAGTGTACAATATGAATGATTTGGGATCTCTGTCCTGGTACTCCTGATGAACACATATGTAGCAGGAAATTCGTGATGGCTAAGGCGAATTCCACCGATCGTTTTGGAGCGCGCCGGGATCGACTTTTCTGGAGCGAGCCTATTTCACTGGGTGATCGGGATCGAGACGGACGTGTTCCACTGGTCGTTTAGGATTAGCTCCCGCTCCAGATCTCGATCTGGATCCGAGAAAAGTCGCTCCGATGATTTCGGCGGATTCAACCGGAAGCCAGCCGGGCCAGCCCTCGGCGCACACACGTGACTTCCTATCTTGCGGGTCATCTCGCCTCAGCAGAATTCGTAATGGCCGCTTGCTTACCCCTTGGCTCGACAGCCGGTTCGTTTTCCAAGAAGGAGAAGGTTTTGCCGCGCTACGGGCATTCCGGCAATCTTTACTAGAAGCTCCTGAGCCATTCCTGCCGCTCGTGCGTCGAACACGTATTAGCGCCGCGATGGCGAAAACGTCTTCGAAACGACCGCGGCGGCCGCGGAAAGGGGATTCCCGGGCAGGCGAATGAAGGGAAGGCATCCGCCGATCCCGGAGCAGTGGTCATGTTCCACTGGGGATCCGTAGGCGGCGCGACCCCGTTCGGATCGTGTGCTCCATTCCGGATCTGGTCAACTGATCCCGGCGCGCTCCAAAACGCCCACTGGAATTCGCCATAACTGTCTCCGCAAAAACTGAGAAATGAGTGGTGCGCCTTATGATCCTTGGCAGAAAGTGCACAATATTAATGATTTGGGATCCCTGTGCTGGTACTCCTGATGAACACATATGTAGTAAGATATTCGTGATGTCTAGCTGCCTACGCAAAAACTGAGAAATATGGGGTGCGCCTGATGATCCTTGGCAGAAAGAGCACAATGTGAATGATTTCGGATCACTGTGCTGGTACTCCTGATGAACACATATGTAGCAGGAAATTCGTGATGGTTGGCTGTCTACGCAGAAACTGAGAAATCTGTGGTGTGCCTGATGATCCTTGGCAGAAAGTGCACAATATGAATGGTTTGAGATCTCTGTGCTAGTACGCCTGTTGAACATATATGTAGCATAAAATTCTTGGTGGTTAGCTGTTTCCGCAAATACTGAGATAAGTGTGGTTCGTCGGGACTGTTGCACTCGTATAATGCCGCGTGACTTAAACTGCATTATCGTGCTCTTGTTACGAGGTGCGATCAAACAGTTTCGAGACTAATATTGTTGCGTAAAAAGAGAGGACGGCACGGTGATGTGCGCACTCCAATCGAAGGCAGGGACCTTCAAGTGTCAATATTCTTAAGGGCGTCGTTCTGTGAACATTTTGATCATGAGCAGGCTATGGCGTAAAGCAGTGAGTCGTTTGAGGTGTTTTGAGTGGCACTCGAGCTTCAAGCAAGGCAGAACATTACTGAAAGACGAAGACAGGCGAGGTAACCTTCCACGACCTCTTTTCGTCTTCCAGTGGTATTCAGCCATTATCGAAGCGCAGGCGCCCATGAAGACACCTTGCACAATTCACCGCTGTATCATTCTAAATGTGTCTTTTCATATTTTCCGATTTTGACGCAGAATTGATGTTCTTTCTCACTCTGGTATGCAGCCCATGCTGAAATCACCATTGCGCTCGTGCACGTGGTCATAAACTCGCGTGTAGCGCAGCTCCAAATGTTCACAATGACGCCCTTTGGAGTAACGACACATGAGGGTCCCGACCTTCAACAGTTGCGATCGCATCACCGTGCTGCTCTCTCTCTCTCTCTCTCTCTCTCTCTCTTAAGCTACAAAATGAGTCTCAGAACTTTTTTTATCGCACCACGTACTATAATCGGGACAAAGATTTCACTGTTCCTGGCATGAAATGTCAAGTCTGGGAGCGGCATAGATAAAGAATGAATAGACCAAGATATGTCGGGAAACTATATATGCAGGCTCAGAGTTCATCATTTAGAGCAAATCACTGTTATTTATTCTTCTACGTTTGAGTTGTTTTCATCGTGTAAAACATTTACCAACTCGCCCCATTCACTACCTTAGTACACGGTTATCTGATTTGCTGTGTACTTGGGAGAGCCCCAGGGCAGGAATTCTCAGCCTGCGAATCGACGAAACTTGGACGTCACGTGAAACCAATTCGTGCCTGCTAGCAATCGGACAAGAATTTTTGTTATATCAATCTTTTGTGAGAACATCAAATCCTATCCACATACCGACATATCCATACAACATAGGGTTTTCGATGACGCTCAGCAAGTTTCTGGTTGGAACCCTATGTCTATTTTCACTTAATAAAACTTTAATTAAAAAATTACTTAATTAGTCGACTGATCGTTGTGATTAGCCCCATATACTATGTTCCCCTAGCGGTATCACTCACCTGCACAAACCGCATAAATGTAGCTTTCACGGATTTTTTTGTAAATTAGTATTACTTTTAAAAACCACCCTGTATGTATATCTCTTAAAATGCATTCATGTATGCATGTCCTTCAAATTCCTTAAAACACTCACTTCTTCCCTCAAACAAGAAAGAGCTTCCCCATGAATTATCAAACACCTGCTCTTTTCTTGTGTCCTGTTTTTTATGACCTGTACATTGCTAAAGCTGTTTTCTCTTGCATTCTTCCCTCCCACATTTTTCTTTCTGCTTCTTTTACTTTCTTTTCCGTTTGTCTGCTCACCGGTATTTAGATATTTAAATGTCAGCTTTGGAATTCAGGTCATCCATTTTGTTTAAAATGTTTTATATATAACTGCTTGTATACTTTCTGTGCCTACCGAGCATTCTCCGTTTTAATTAACCTTTGTTCAAATTTCAATGTACTAATTGCCCGTCTGCTCTCGAAGGACAACGTACCCATGTCCGCCTGTACCCCCCACTTTGTCTCTCCAGAGTTAATCTCCCCACGCTCCTAGTGCTAATCTACCCACGCTCCTTTGTCAAATTCCCAATCCTCATTGAACTTCTGACCTTAAGCACAGTCTTTTGTTACTAAAAGATAGATCAGGCACTATCAGTCCTTTCCATATCACCCTAACCACTTTTTATTTATTACAATGCAACGGTACCTTGAGTTCATAATAGTTTAATTTCTTTTCCCTTTCCTAATTACATTTCCTTCGTGGTTCTTTAGATATTTTCTTCATTCATTGAGTCGTACCTCCACATATTTGTATTTTTCTAAATGATATATTTCAATGTCTCGTATTTTCAGGGGTTTCCTCAATTCGACCGTTCCTCCAGACTTGCCGCTAGTAAGACTCAGGCCTATAATATCCGCTTCCTCTCCACATATCAGTTATTTCCTTCAGTGTACTTCGGACACTGTCCAAAGCGCTTTTGGAGAAGCGGCCTTGCGGAGCGCGGATCGAGTTTTGAGCGGGACATTATTTTCGCCTTACGTTTTCGAAACAGACATCTTACACTGAGCTCTCACAAGTAGGAAGTTCCACGAACCATTGAACGTTATGTGTGGCAGTTGAACCAGGGTACGTTTTTATGGTGCGAGCGTTGTTCTGAAGTGGCGGTTAAAAATCTGACGCAGCGCACTCCCGCCAGCGCGCTTCTGACCGCCGGCACACCACTGTGCCGAAGTTGACTATGGCCGACAACCGACTAAAAAAAAAAAAAAGAACAGCAACAAACACTAGGGTTTGGGGCGTTTTGTGCTGGTGTAGCCATCTCGTTGAAGTTTACGCAACTAAAATTAGATAAAACAGTCCCAGCAAATTTATTTACACAGAGACGGACATACTAGGATGGTAATCTTCCCGCCGATCATGGTCGGAAAATTATGAGATGAGACACTTGTGGTAAGTGTAACCGAATTTTAGTCACTTTTACCGCCGAAGAAGTTTTAATTTCGTATTCCCTGAAATGCGCTGAAAAAAATCCAAAGGGACAGATTTCGGGAATTTTTTTAACTCTCCAGCCGTTCCTCGCAGCTCTCCGTTCGAGGAGCGGGAGTGGCAAGCGCGCAGCGCTGAGGAGAGTAGACGGAGGACTGCAGCGGCACGAGAACAGCAAAGGGCGAGGACCCCGACTATCACGCACGAGAGGCATGTGCGTAAGCGCCTTTCGCACATATCCTAAACCACACGACTCGAAGTTGATCAGTTGTTAAAACCAAGTTTATCCTCTATCTCTCTCCTAAAGCACAGCTCCTACAACTATTCCACTAAAAGCAAATCTCCTAAAGCACATCTTTCAAAAAGGAAACAGCTGCCGCTGTCAACGCAGCACACTTTGTGTGATTGTTTGCAACATTTTTTTTCTTCTTCTCTTGGGTGGTGTTCAATGGTAGGTCTCTTGATTACGTTGAGCCGAGAAGGTTTGTGGCCTAAATCAGGGAAGTTGTGCCTTCACCTTGACGACTCCGTAGGCACTGCATTGGTCGCATGCCAGGCGCAGCGTCCTTCCTCGTGTCGAGTTTTTAGAGGCTGAGGTGGCACTGCTCGATCACTCGTCGGGTAGAAGGCAAGTTGTGCGCACCTCTGAGCAAACCGCGGCGTGCTTGATTCCGCAGGTGGCCTGAGGAGTGTGGGGCCCGGCGGCTGAGCAGCTGGCGGCCGGAGGCTGCGGCCTCCTGTGGCCATGGAAACAGGGGAGGCTTCCGCCGGGGAGCTGCAGGGCTTCTGCAGCCGCTTCTGCAGGGGCCTGTACCTGCTGTTCATGTTGGCGCTTTTCGGAGCCGGCGTGGCCGTCCTGGCGCTCTGGTCTCCCACGCCGACGCAGGTCTTTCTGGCCGCCGTGCTCTTCGCCCTGGGCGGCTGCTGCGGCTTCGTCTTCGTCAGCTGGCCCAACGTGGTGCGTTCGACCCGCCTTTGCTGCTGCTGCATCTACGCCAGTTCGGTGGTGTTCTGCGCGGGCCTGCTTGGCGCGGGCTGCCTGCTGGCCGAGCGGTCTCCCCGCTACCTCCGTGAGGACGGCCTCGTACTGCTCGGCCTGGGCCTGCTGGGGCTGCTTTTCGTGGCGTTGTATGCCTTGGCTGGACGCAAGGCGCCCGGCAGCGAAGAGGCACTCCCGCTGGACGTTCCTTTCCTGGGCCAGCTGTCCCGCTCCAGACTCAGCTCCAGTTCCGCCGTCGAGCTCTGCAAGACGCTGTTCTCCGAGAGTCGCGCCTTCGCCCCGCAGAGGCTCCAAGAAGACAAGTCCAAGTTGGTCGTGCTCTGCGTCCTCCAGCCTGACGCCGGTGGTCCCAGCGCCAAGACGGTCCACTTCGTCGACTCTCTGGACTCTGAAGACCCCGGTCGCTGCACTTTGGAGCGGCGAGAGAACAGCGAGCTCGCCGCAGACGCGAGTCCCCAACTCCCCGAGGACGATGGGCCTGCCGAGACATCTGCTCTCGCGTCCGCCTGCCACGTCCAAGTACAAAGCCCACCGTCGCCTGCGTCGCGTCCAGAACAGGACCCGAGCCCCAACACCGGCAGCAAGTGGTCGGTGCCGCCCTGCTCTGGCCTCTCGGCTCAACTGCCCGTCTGAGTACGAGCTCAACAGTGCACGAACACCTTGCTACTCAAGAGGATGCCGCGTGTCCTGGGCATGGGACACTTCCTCTGGTCCTCCACTGCTCAGACTCAGAAGCACACGCCAGACGCTGAACTTCTCATAATTTATTATTCCGTCGCGAAGTTGAAAACCGCTCCACATTGAGCACGTGCAAGGATTACTGAGAGAGATACTGTCTACATGGCTTTTGTCTATCTTCGGTTTTGTCAGATAGAAAAGTGCAACTTGTAAACTGTAAACAGCGCCAGACGACGACGAATAAGCCCCAATGAGCAAGCATAGTGGTCTTTATGAACGGAACTATATTGGAAAAACAATCCAAGTCACCCATATACACATACCTCCTCTACTCAAATTTACATTCACCTGTCAATAATAATAACTATGGTTGTGGTGATATTTATACCACGTGTAGTTGGTCAGCCATTTCAAAGTTGCGACAAATCACTCGCTGTAGATGAGCAATTTAGCCAGTGCAGTACAACCGCTAGCCTGGGGTCTTTAACGTGCACCACGCAGTAGTGATACATGACCGCACGCCGGTAGAATGCTCATTCAGATCGAAACGGGCCTGGGTTCAATCCCAGGGATCCTGGGATTGAACCCAGGATCCCTGGGTTCTGCAGCGCGAGCTTTCGCTCCACGTGCTCCGAGCTGGTGTGAGCTAGCCCACTCAGCCACTGATCCCCCCATTCACCTGTCATACGCCCTCAGGGATGCGAGTTTCCTGTCATATAGAGCAAACGAGGGAGTTCGTACACTCGTGCCTTTTTTACACATATCGAGATTATAAGACACAGAAATCTCCCTCACCTATTCTCGGTAGTACCGGATCAGGATAGTCATGTTTTTACGTGAAACGTGCTTTTTTCTCGTCAGGGGGAGAGGTAGAAATTTGTGAAGCTGAAAAGTGAAGCCGCCGATTAGCTCGATGCTGATTGGCTGAGGCAGGTGATGACGTCATACCCCTAACTCGACGCTGACTTGCTGGTTCAGGTATGACGTCATTCGCGAGGCCACGCTCACTCGACGCTGCGTGGCAGGTGATTGCGCAATTACTCACGCGCCACCGCTCGCCCGCCAGACGGTGGTTGGATGTCGCCGGAGAAACATCTGTGGCTATGGAGGTTTCTGGGAGAGCACCAGGGGTTTAAAACCGGGGTTAACACCAGTGTCCCATTTTAGGAATTGTGATTGAGTGTACATGCCATGCGTTAATTAATACACTCGCTTAAATAACCGATTAAGAGCGCCGACAGCGTAGACGTCAATCTTAGAGGAATCGGACTGAAACCCCACATTTCACGTGCAACACAATTGCCTGACAATTGGCTATGCATTTTTCGGGGTACTTTTTTTTTCAAATAATTAAATTCAAGAGTATGTTATCACTAGATATAAATAAGCCATGAGTTTACGTAATCCCTCGGTTGTTCTGTATGACGGGGAACTAGCATTCCTAAGCGCATGTGACACAGCGGCATGAAAAAGGGGAGAAGTGTATAAGTTGCACTATTCTTTCACTAAACTTTTGATGAGAATCAGCGTTCTGTGTTCGCTACTTCGACTTCTTCGTAGTCGTCCAGCGCTGGTTCTTATATTACAAGATGCTATACTAGCTAGCCTATATTTCTATCAAGCAGAGAACAAGTCGCTCGTATCGACTATACCACCTCAAATCTAGAGGCGTAGTCCGGGATCCCGAGCTTCAATCAGTTATTTTGCCAGTAAAGCAGTAAAATGACAACGAAACACAAACTAAAAAAAAAAACCAAACCACAATACTAATTTTTTTTATTTACTCAGGAATTCATTGGAGAGAAGTAAACAACGCTGAACCTTTTCCCTACCCAGCGAGCAAGCAGAACAAGAGTTGCATAAGCGGCTTTTTTTTTTTTTTGGTACTCAGCAACTTTTCGGAACAGCGTTCCCAGAGTTTACTCGAAGTCGACCACGGGTCGTTGTGGCTTGCGTCCAAATCTTTCCCAGTACTGTTCTTTCTTCGATCTATCTCTAGGTACACACACGTGCCACTTGAAGCAGGGCGCTGTATACGCCCCGTATTTCGATCAATCTAGTTTTTGAGCCGTAAGACTGTCGAAATCGACGATTTCTTTAAGAGTAATCGAAAACCGCACGTGTGAGCTCCAAGTGGCGACGAACTTGCTCAGAGAGACCTGTGCAGGCATGTGCAAAACCGAGACATCAACTAGCGTCGGGAGACAGGACCGCCCATGGGCTCGCTCAATTCAGGACCTGCGAAGGCTCCTGGACGACGGACGCTGACGAGCCATTGCTCAACGGAACTGCCGACTATCCCCCCCGAGGACGGCGTAGCACTCCACGCTCTTCCTTCTCAAAGTAGCCGCCGCTCCTCCGGCATTTTCTACAAGCGGAGGTTGTACGTGAGCAATACCAACTTCTCCAAAACATATCACGGCGCTCATCTTGGATACTTCCTCCGCTCCCGGTGCCGCTCCTACGGCAGCACCCTCCCTTTCGTTCACTCTGACCACTTTTCGCCAATAAAAGCATCGCTGCGTCGACTCACTGAGGTTTTTCTTCGCCCTGGAGTCGGTCCTTATCGACAGTTTTCAAATGGATAATAATTCCGAGTTGTATAGTCACTCCGAAGGAAATCTCTCGACGCGAAAGCAAACGCCGTGTGCCTCTATCGCAACATAACATTGTCCCATGTATGATATACTATATTGATAATACCCTTGTTTTATGAGCACTTAAAAGGTTCGTAAAGCAGGCTTCAAGAATCGGAAAACCAGGCTTCACACCCGGTTGTTTGGTGTAATTTGCCAACTTTGGTCCTAAGTTGCCGTACAAGTGCCAGATTTATCCTTCATTGTTGTTTCTTCATCATATACCTGGTGTCTTTGGCTCAACTCTCGAACTTTGGCAATTTTGTAGCGAGTCAAAAAATTCATAAAAAGACGCAGAAAAAAGTACTCTGGCACTAAATAACACTTTGGAACCAAACCGTATTCGGCCCAAATTAGGTTCCTAAGTTTATCAAACTTGTGCCAAGTTAGGCATATCTCTGGAGAGCTATACCTGGGTATATGCATAGACTCCTCTATACTGGCAAAGCCTGGCAGATCGTCACGTGACGGGGCCGCCGAAAGTGAAACGGTAAAGCGGCAGACAAGAGTCGTGTAACCGGCGCCCCGCTGCGGCGAGACGCCGAAACACACTTGTCCCGAGTGATGGAATGTCCGATCATGCTCCTCGTGTTCCTCGGGCTACCGGTTCTTTTCTCGTCGGGTTTGAAAACCATGTTTCGGGTCCTCGCCGCTGCACAAGCTGTGCGCTGAATACCAGACTCCCCGAGAAATGTTCTGTGCTACCAGAACCTCGCTCTCCAAATCTGCGACCGGGCACTCTATGGCTCCGTCATCGAACTGCCAGGCTTTGTGAGTATAGAGGAGGCTATGGTATATGTTAAAAATGGCAAACAAAAAAGTTAACAGACTGCCATATTTTATGGTAAATTACAGTGCTATAGAACAAATAACTGCCTGCAAATTCTTAGGTGTATGCTTCAGTATCAAACTACCTTGGATAACACCAGCTGGGCATATAAATATATACTGTATATATATATATATATGAACCGCTGTAGGAGTTCTCTATATACAAAAGAATACGGGCACATTCGTTTACAAAAGCGTACATACAATGCGAGTTGTAGCAACTATAAACAACAATACTAACGCCCAACAATTACTTGAAAACTTAAACAGCTTACCGCGATCTAGGCTATAATGTAACTTGTAGAGATAATTTATACAAAAAGAACAAATATAGCTCTGATATAACTTTTTCGAGTTTAACCGAATAACTTGGAAAACGAGAACATAAAACACTACCACTAAATTAACGTAAGTGGCATATAAGTTTTCCAGTACCTCAGCTATAAAACGACATAGGCAACAATTGGCGTCTCAGTTACCAGCACAAGTGATTTCAAAAGATTACTAAAATGTTTGCTACAGAAAGTGACCATTTTAATGTATCTTCTATTTGAAGTTATTCTTCTTGCTATTTTACATGCGATATGGGCACGGATGTTTTGACCATATCTAGACATTATTTGTTTCTTAATTTTAATATGATAGTTGACAAGCCTAACATTATGGTGTTTTTATATGTATATACAATTTTTGCAAATGTATATGTTTTTTTACTGTTTTTTTTACCATTTTTAACTAGAACGTGTATACAATTTTTGCAAATGCATATGTTTTTTTTACTGTTTTTTTACCATTTTTAACTAGAACGTGTTTTGTTGTTTTTTACGCATACCCTGACGACGCCTATCGTGGATGGTGAGCATTTGTGTGTTTGTTAATGTTTCTTATTGTTCATAATTATGTTTTATACTTGTGTTTTTATCGCTGATGTGACATTCCCTTATTGCTGTTGGTAATGTATGTGCAACCGCGTTTCTTTTCTTATTGTCGTTTGTGTGTTTTTGACCTTGCTGCTAGACCTCGCCTCCGATGTTGGCAGTTGGTATACCTCGTCAGGCGACTTGTTTTGCGTCCTGTACCAATGGACCATTCAATGATAGTGCTCCCGCTTCAACCAAAAGAAAAGTCAGTGACAAAAGCACATATTACGGTGTCAGGGGGATCGCTGGCCGAGTGAGCTAGCGCACACCAGCTCGGAGCACGTGGAGCGAAAGCTCGCGCTGCAGAACCCAGGGATCCTTGGCTAAATCCCCACCCCTGCCCGTTTCGATATGGATGAGCGTCGTACCGGCGTGCGCTCGTGTATCACTACTGCGTGATACACGTTGAAAACCCCCAGGCATGCGGTCGTACTGCACTTGCTAAGTTTATCATCCACAGCTGAGACACCAGACGCCCACTGAGGCTGACTAACTTCCGGCCGTATAGACATACACACAACACAATTAGGTAATACGGCAGCGCCATTCCGTCCTGCGTGAAACTGCGCATCCCTCAGGCACATTCGTCATTCTTCACACTCATATAGATGGCTCTAATAATCACCTCCTGCGGGCTGCCATCTTTGTCGACTGGGCTGTGGAACGCGTTCTGAGCTGTCTTCTGTGGAATATCCTACACCGCGCATGCATTGACAGCCGTCGGCATTTTTCGCCTGGGTGCGATAAGCAGGTATCAAGGGGAAGAATGGCCGATGTGACTGAGCGAACAAAGCGGAATTCATCCTCCCTTCTAATGGCACGGGGTACTCGAACGCTCGTGAATCGGGGTCTAATGTCTTCGACGGCGGGGGATTGGCGGCTCGGCCTCCAAGGCCGCAGCTGTCGGTTGCGCTGAAAGGTCCGTGAGCCGTTTAGAGTGGCCACGGCCAGAGTGCCCACATCCCCGCTGGGAAAGTAAGTGCGCGTCACCATGGTGACCCTCGAGTGCTGCAACACAGAGCTTTCCAGAGACGTCACGAATCTCGCGGATTTGGGCGAGGACGTAGCGTCGTCCACAAACAAAAACGGAGCTTTCGTGCCTCATGCATACGGACGCACCGGTATAAATGATGCAACTTTAGACGCGAGCGACATCACTGAGTGTTCCTCGAATTTTGTGCGACGTGAACACTTCGCGGCTTTCGAGTCAATAACGGTGCTTCCTAAAACCCGATAAGAGGGAGGGGAATAAAAAAAAAGAAAAGCAGAACGCCCGGAACGCTGTAAAGAAAGCGCGGGCCGAGCACGAGCAACGTCTCTATCCCCGAGCCGAAATCGACCTCTCGGGGAGTGTTCGCCACTCAAAAGGCGAGTCCACGGAGGGGTCGCACGGCACACACGTCGTTCGTTTCCGATCACGCAGCGCTGGCAGGACGTCGCGTGCCTCGGACCCCGAGCTGATTGCGGGGACCGGAGCTCGACCCGCTTCGCATCGGCGTTGCCGCTCTCCTTCCGCCCTCCCATCGGGGTCTCCGCCGAAAAATTCGATATTCGTCGGGTAAGCGGTCCGTTCCGCCCCTGGCAGGCGGCGCTGCCGGCGGTCCCGGAGGCTCGAGCTCTCTGACAGCGCCCGCCATGTCCGCCTGTTGGTTAGGCTTCGCCTCGCAGCCGCCCGCCCGAGACCCTGGGCCCGAGAAGGGCGCCCGGAGCTCGACGCTCGGCCGCACCGGCCCCCGGTCCGCTCAGCGGCTGCAGGCCGCGCAGCCGCGCTGCGCACGGTAAGCAGGCAACGCTCCCTCCAACTATACCCTAAACGCTGTTTGGTGTGCGCGCTGAGCGCCGGTCGCTGCCGAAAACACACTGCACTTACTGCGTGCGAGGCCGCAGTCAGAGCAGTCGGTTTTACGTTGCAAGTGTCGCCGAGCTTTGCACGGGTCGCGGTCGCTTCCACGTCGGTGGGACGCGAGGCGCGTTTCGAGGAGGCCTCGGCGTCGCCAGGCGTGCATGGACCCTCCACTAAACATTCACAAGACGTCGCGATTTTTTTTTCTTTTTTTTTTCTCAGCTGTTTTTTCGTTGTGTAGTCTCGCCCTTAGGTCACCCAGAAGAATGCGTGCATTGGCGTTATACCTTGTTTGTTTTCTCCGATATAGTCTCGGCCATGATACCCGCGTCACGCAACTCGGGGTTGGTGTAGAAAAAACACGGAGTGCAACTCCCCAGCCAGCGCGTCAACAATCCTTCTCTCACGCTCCTTAGGGCAATGCGGGCGCGGGCTTCTACGGCTCGAGCCATTCTGGTGCATGAAATGCACACCACGTTTCGGCGTCGTTGATGGGAGATGTGTTGATTACATTCGTCTCGCATGCTGTCTTCCCGTGAGCCACGCATCCCCAAGTTGCCCGTGCCCAGCGGCCTCCCGAGACACGCGGCTCATATTTCCGGGAGATGTCCCGGAAGCGTTACTTCCGGCACCCATCCCGGGTTATTCTTCCTGCGAGGCTGCTCCAAGCTGCGTTATTTTTCTGATTTTGGCGCGGCTCATGGGGAGAGGACAAAAGCTGCGGCAGCCTTCCCGCAGAGCAAGTTGTGAGCAGTCGGTGCTGCCGCGGTTCTTGTCTGCCGTTTAGAGAATAACCCCATTCCGAAATTCAGACAGGCTACTTGATGTCAATCATCTAAGACATCTGGCACACGCTAATGGCGTCTATCTGGTGGCTGATGAAGGCATAGATCGAACTTCGAAGGTGATAAGACAAATCATGTCCTCCGAGACTGCCGGTACGCGCCATTGAGGGGCCGAAATTGCGTTCGTTTCGGACTCGTGTCTATTTAATTAGGTGACACACAGACACGCACACACACTACCTACCACCTTGATGCGGTGAGTTCTATTGAAGACTTTGCTCAGGACAGCGCTTCGTAGGCATGCCGGAAATTGTTTTGCTACAATTGCAAGTTAAACGAATCGAGGAACAAATGTATAGATGGGGCACAAATTCCTGTCTGCCAGTAACCCACGAAACTGACCGTGTCCGTGGAATTCTGCGCTTTTCCCGCCATTACCGAGCAAAAAATTTAACTTATATAGAGCTACTAAATGGCAATGAATTTAGAGGGAAAACAAAAAGATCGCAACGTTGCTGTTACTCCTACATTTGTTTTCCTGCATTGAAACGGTGAAAAATATTGCATGGTTATCAACGTCTGTGAAGAGGTTGGCCTTTTGCTCCGTCGCCAAAACCTCTCGCCACATATCGCAAACGGCAACACTGCATAAAGAATATCAACTATTTTTCTTCGATGTGAGTGCTTTTGGTAAACAAAGCGAGCAGCAACCTGTTGTGTGTATGGACAAGGGGTGTTGCCAGTTCGGCGCATTGATGGGAAAATTTCGTGCTGGCTATGCGACAACAGATATTACTTTGATAGTAAAGCGTCCGGCCGATACCGTATTCCGTTCAACAGTTTATTGAAATAAAAGCGCAGCCGCTGGCATTCAATTGTAACCAAGTCTGATATCGTGCACTTAGAAGGCAAGTGCCTGCGAGAAGGTTGGAAATGGAGGGCTAGATCTTGTGGTCAAATTGTCATTGAAATTGACACTACCCAAATCACGCAGTGACCAGTCGACCTTACCGCTGGGAATAAAATGCCATGTCTACGGACTCGTTAAAACGCATCGAACAACTCCGGCGAGAGAACTATCGAGCGGTGAAGGATCATTTGGACGAATAAGAACGCCAACACGAACGAAATGTGTCAAAACTTGTAGTGGTTTTGGTACTTAAGCGACCCCAAAGAAGTGTGGAAGTACTAAAATAGCAAATAGGGGCGTTGGTACGAAGTTATTATTCTGATAACAACGTCATGAATGAACCGTGAGCATAAATCTCTAAAAGTCCTATAAAAGCGCTTCTTTTTGTAGCGATATTCTTCCGGCGATGCCAGTCGGCGCCGCAAATAATTAAAGAATTGATGTTCCTTAAAAAAAAATGGACGTGGAGGAATAGAAGAAACTAGAAAAGGTCTTCCAACAAGACGTACTTCTTTGACGCGTCTTAGTGTTCGTTACTTGTAAAACTCGGTGTACATTATAATATACATGGCTTGCACATGACGTCAAGACATCGTGCTGATGGTCAATTGCCTACTTGTTCTTGGTGCAAGAAACAAATGAACTGGAGAGAAATACACGATGCAGAAGGAACACGCCCTGATGTGGAAGAACCAGTGTTATCCATCTTCAAAGAACAACTGTTTAATATACCATATATTCGCTCTTTCTCGCCTGAGTTGAAACGAGGTGGCGCCAGTGTGCAAATAACCCCCAGCCACTTCCGGTTCTGAACTAAACGGTGGGTTTCGCAGTATTTTCGAAATACAGGCAATCTTGTGGAAATGGCCACTTATAGTAATGCCGGACTCAATTCACTCATAGGATAAAAGAATGATTAGTACAAAATTAAGAAATATGCGTGAACCGGAAGTGTTCCGGGGCTACCCAATAGATGGCGCCACTGAGTTTGTTGCCAAATAAAAAAGGGGGCGAATATTGAAGGTTACAGACACGCACACATTGGAGAAGACGCCTCAGCCGCGTCTTTCGGTTGGAGACCCATACAAAGACAACGCCCCAAACTCGGCGTCCGACGTTCCCACTCTCCCCCGTCCCCACACTCTCTCTCTCTCTCGTACACCAAGCGCACTCATGGAAGATAAACAAACGAGATCTCCGTGCACCTCGGTCGGTGTGTGTGTGATTCTCATAAACATACTGTACCCTTACCGCTTGGCCAGAGGAGTCGGAGCGCAATGCAGCGTCCATTGCTCTTTCGACAGTCTCGTGGTAACTATAGACGATAGAATCCGCGACACGCTCCGCTGCAAAGATACCACAATGCCGGCTGGTGCGACGTCGGTCCAAGCCATGTATCTAAATAAACTTCTACAATTTCTGAGCCGCCGCCTCCGCCGATCGCAACACTCAACATACAATTTTAGCCGTGCAGCCTTTCTTTAACGTTTTTTTTTCTCTAGAAATTAGGGTTTAAAAGATTGAAGAAGCTCTTCAAATACCGACAAAAACTACAAAAACACGAGCTCTTTTTTTCTTCTTTTTTTTTGTTGTTGTTTACAGTAAGATTTAGTTGATTTCACAGTAGCTAAAATAGCCAACTTATACAATCAAAACCGAAAAGTGCAGGCCATTTAAACAAATTTCAGTCACTGTCGCAGGCAGCTGACACACCGTAGCAACCTTCGAACCATCGAACGCACCAACAGTTCGTGGAAGCACGCCCCCGCCCTTTGCACACGAACGGAGACAAATGAAACAACACGGGGGTGTGTCCGCGCGCGACACGTCGGCGACGCCGGCTGTCGAGAGGCGTCAACGTGAGGCCCGGTCATTGCTTTCGCTGCACTGCGACGGGGCAGCGTGTTTCCAACACGTCCGCGGCCAAATTTGACCCACTCTATAGTCCTGGGGAGTTGTTGCCCGCTACTGCCGCAACCTGTGCAGCGATAATTGGGAATTGTAGTAGACCGTTTCCGCAGCCCGCTGAGCAGCCGGATAGCGCTTCGTAATCCGCCACAAGACCTTGAACTATGCAGACAAGGCTGGCGGCGCACATGCGCAGCTGCGGCGTTTTCTTCGCGGATACCGTAGCGGAGGAGAAAAACCGTCTACTACAATTCCCTAGTAAGATATCGGCTCGCCTTGCGTTTCCTAAGCTATAGGTTACTACACAAGGGGGAGCTTTCGTAGACCGTCTTTTCCCCTCTGCGCTCTCCGCAACCACGATACCAGTAGTGCGCATGCGCCGCTAGCCATGTCTGTAAAGTTCCGTATCTCGTAGCGTGTTGCAGAGAGCGTTGCGGTACGGAGGAAACGATCTACGAAAATTCCCCTACCGTTTCCCCAGCGTGGCAGCAACTTTAGCGTATATGCACTCTACAAACACGAACTCCACGTTCTGACGAATTTGACTCGCACTATGCAACCTCTTCGAAATGATATCGCGACACATGGCACTGAAACATCGCCCGAAGGGCTGTGGTCGCGTGAGAAAACAACTCGACCGAGCGGGAAATTCCACACCGCGCGTTGCGCGTTTAGCACCGTGCACGCCTGCGCCACCGCTTGCGGGGCGAGTCTCCCTCTGTGTCTGCACGATTGCGGCAGTGTACAATTCTGACGGAGGAGGAAGATGATAAATAGGCCAAAGTGTGTCACCACTTACGTAATTTCACACTGAATAAATCAGCTTTGTTTCCATATCATCCCAAAAATACTGACGCTAACAGTGACCCGTTCCGTCACCAAACGAGCCAAGGGAGAGTGTAAACATGTGAAAATACGTTCCCGCCACCTATAGGTCGCCGAGCATGCGGTGCCGTGAGCCCCGAACAGGCCGCCCTACATCATCAGCTCACGGGGATGCCCACAAATGCGGTGGCTGATGCATGATGCCGCCGCAGCAGGACGAGCCGACCGGGAAGCCTATTGGGATTTGCGGGTGGAGGATGAGGAAAATCCGGGGTTCTGTGTTTCCTTGTGCGTGTGTGCCTTCGCGCGATGAAAAGAGAGTTTTAGTGAATCGTTTACTCACTCCCGCTACGACATCCGCATTGCACTACGACGTCAGCTACATGTATCGTAGCGGAGTTGTGCTTTCACGTTTGAATAGAATGTTTTCAACCCCCTACAGATTATAGCGCTACGAGAGCTAACGCAAAGGCACTAGTGACTCTTTCAGACACTGAAGTTAAAAAAAATAAAGGTTTGTAAGACAATTGGAAGTATAGTCTTGTATTGACGTCCCTATTTGAGTATAATAGTCATTTAATATATATCTAGTGGTGTTCATCTTTGCTTCTTTTATATACGAATGATCCTTATGTCTTTAATGGAATACAACGATGGTCATGCGGTTTAAGTCGATCCGATTTGAGTTCAAGCCACCAAGGTAAAGTTCTCGGAAACAACAACCGTACCTCTTCCTGTGTCGTTGTGATTGTGCTCATTTTTCCTTCTCACTGTTCACCAAAAACGAAACGCTGTTAATTGCTTTCGGATCCGCTCGCTCGCTTGCTTCTTAGATTGGTTCTGTCCCCAGGACGATAGAGCATGGTCGAGCAGGGGGTCACATCTTTCGTGCATAACAAGTTGTGAAGATTTTTCCAATGGCCGTACTTAGCATGTCCGTGATATATCGTCACTTGTCGCAGTCCTGGAACGAATTGGTCGTGGATATTTAACACAGCGCCAAGGTATCATCCGCCACGGAGAAGCGCGATCGCGAAGCGGACACATGCAGCGTGTCGGACATTTTTAGTTGTATCCTCCTCTCTGTCTAGCCCTAGCTTGCCCTGTCTCTTTCTAATCTCGCAAAGACTCGTTCTCGCGAGACCGACTCTACCACGCCGCCACGCACCGCGGTACGCTTCTCGCTATTTTGATAAATAGCGCACCTTCGCTACCTTCTGCAGCTCCGCAACTTCTCCGCTAGCAGCGCACATGCACAATAGTGGGGTCGCTCTAGCCTACAAGGTGACGGGAGACCCAAAACGACTTATCCTAAAACTATATATCTCTCTATTTATATATATATATATATATATTTTTGTGCCCTCAGGGCCGAAGCATTACAGAGGGGAATGGGAACAGAAGCACAAACGTAATAAACAATGGCTAATACGGCTCAAATACACGAATAAAAACATTTCTTAGTGTTTGCTCAAAACGGGAAAAATCTGCGATGGTTGCAATGAATGGGGGAAGGCAGTTCCATTCACGAGACGTTCTAGGCATGAAAGAGCTGAAGAAAGAATTAGAGTGACAAGTGGTTGTGCCAACTTTGTAGATGCGGTTAAGGCGAGAGGAGACGTAGACTGGTTCACTTATTAGTTGTTCTTTTAGGGTAGGATTATCGTAGTATACTTTATGAAATAAACACAAACGAGAGATCGTGCGGCGAAGTGAAAGAGGGGGCAGTGAAAGACTGGATTTCATGCTGAAGTGCAGTAAGCTGGGCGAGTTCTGTTCACTTTTCTGTTAACTGTATTTCATGGATGTGACACTTGATATGCGTTGATAGTTTGATAGTGTGAAGTGTGCTGAATGGTTTTGTACCACTTCAAATAAAGGTTGGAACGTTTTGTACCAGGGTTCCAGACTGAACTTGCATATTCCAATTTTGGTCGAACTAATATTTTATAAAGGTAATGACGATGGAACCTGCGCAAAGTTACATCTCAGGTAGCCATGCGTGCGGTTTGCGTTGTTAATAACATAATTGGTGCTAGTTTTCCATGGCAGGTCCGAAGATACATAGAAACGTAAATATTTGTAAGAAACTACGTTTTCGAGGAGGCTATTTAATAGGTATAGTAAGTGGGATACACTTCAATCTTCTGTAATGTTCGCATTGCCTTGCACTTGTTAACATTCAGTTTCATTTGCCGTGCATCAGAATTGTTGTCAATCTCATGATAAACAACACAATCGTCGGCAAATAGGCTTATGGAAGAGGAGATACGACTTGGTAGGTGGTGAATGTAGATTAGAAATAACAGAGGACCAAGTACAGAGCCTTGCGGGTAAGTTGTTAATGCAGATTAGAAACAATAGAGGATCAAGCATAGAGCCTTGCGGCACAGTGGAGTTTACGGGAACAGACGTTGAATTATTGTCATTTACGGTTACAAATTGCGATCGGTTAGTTAAGAAACGCTCTAACCAAGGTAAAATATTTAAATGAATACTGAGTAGGCTACGTTTGTACAGTAACAGTTTATGGGATACTTTATCGGATGCTTTTGAGAAGTCTAGGAATATGCAATCCCTCCGAGACCCGTGGTCCAGTGTTGAGCGAATTTTATGAGTGAAGACTAAAAGTTGGGTGTTGCATTAAAATTATATTCTAAATTCATGTTGATGCGGGCTGAAAAACGAGTTCGATTCCAAGAAACGCAATAGCTGTGAAGAAATTACGTGCTCCATGATTTTGCAGGGTACGCTGGTTAGAGTATTGGCCTATAGTTAGATGGGCTGAAACGGTCACCAGCTTTGTGAACTGGAACACTTTTAACCATCCTCCAGTCCTTTGGAAGGACACCCTGATTTTAAACTTGCTGAAACAATGACGACATGTTTGATGAGTACATATATTAGTGTTTTAAGAAATTTCTCGCTTATGTCGTCAATGTTCCTCAATAATTTTAAGAATACCGGATGGGTAAAAAATAATGGTGAACATTGGTGAGCAATTATTAGAAGTAACAAGGGGGTAGTTGATGCATGTAAGATCACTAAAAGGACTGACAAAGCGTTCATTTGAAATAGCCGCAAAGTCATCTTCGTAAACCACCTCACCATCAGCATTTTTAAGTAGTATTGTGTGTTTATCATCTGGATTTATAATTTTCCAGAACTGCCTCGTGTTGTTAATTAGCATGGAAGGTAAGTTTGTATTAAAAAAGGTGTATCTGGCCTCATTGGCGGCCATTTTATTTATTTTTGCTGCTCTATGGTGCGCTACACAATGGTCAGTGGAAGTTGATGATTTAGCTGCTCTAAATAATCGCTCTTTTTTGTCAGTCTTTTCAAAGTAGTAGTAAACCAGGGTGATTTTAAGTTTGATTTGATAACGCGGGAGGGGATCTATTTGTCAATCAGCGATGTTATTTTACCTTTGAACAAACACCAGTTTGCTTCAACACTTCGCTCTAAACCATGCTGAAGGTACGAGTCCATACAAAAGCCCTAGTTCACAGTTTACGCCGTCAAAATGGGTTCTCGCGTAGTCACGAATAATCTTGACAGT
Organism: Ixodes ricinus; assembly: GCA_037355805.1. Lineage (NCBI taxonomy): Eukaryota > Metazoa > Arthropoda > Arachnida > Ixodida > Ixodidae > Ixodes > Ixodes ricinus. The sequence goes on along the minus strand of JAZHYW010070362.1, from coordinate 15,787 downwards.
CTCAACAAGATGGTTTGTAGGTATTTTGAGAAAACAAATTCAGAAGTAAGGGGTCATTGATGCCTGGTAAATAGAAAATTGACTTGACTATATCATTATGCGTTGTTAAGATGAGGTCTAGAATATTCGCTGACGAGGTCGTGATTCTTGTGGGTTGCGTAGGATTAAAATATGCGCACAAGTTTAGAACATATTTGCTTTCAGATGAGTTAGGGAAACAAAATGAAATTTCTTCCGACCAGGAAATATTTGAATAGTTGAAAACACCGACAAGAAGTAGTTGGGAATTCGAGAACCTTGTTACAATTCTGTTAACAGTGTCGTGTAACAACTCAACCAAATTCAAAATAGAGTTAAGTGGACGGTACCATGCACAAATGAAAACATTTCTGTGACCCAGATGCAAGCACAGTTACTATTTCTAGACGAGATGCTCTATTAACGTATAATGATTCAATACTATCAGCAACAGCAACTAGCACACCTCCACCAGTCCGCGGTTCCTTACCATGCCGATAGACGCTGTACCACTTATCTCAAGGAAACATTTAATAGTCATGTATTTTTCTGTACAGTCATGTTTCGTTTAACACAACGACGTCAGCAGATGATGAATCGTGAACGGAGCATAATTTGTCGCGTTTCTTTTGTAAACTTCTTATATTTCTGTAGAAAAATGAAACATTTCTTGGCGTCGAATTTGATGCTGGTGTAATGCATGATTGGTATGACGAGGTAGTTCCTTGTACTTGTCGCGGAACAGGGCTGCCCACTGTAACACTGTTAGTTGTATTCTTAATTTCGTAAACAGTGTCACTCACAGCGCAATACGCATAACACTTTCTATTCAAATAAAGCCTGTTGTATCTTATCTTAAGGACAGCATCAGGATTCTGGGATTTTGCAAATTCAAACTTATTTCTTGCTATACGCGTTGCCAGTGGGAAGTCATCATTCACAGAAACGTTCCACGTTTTGATCAGAGCCTTGGAAAACAAAACCTTCTCTCTTGTTTTTGCTAACGCAAATTTTACAATGATCGGTCGACACTTAGATCGAGAATACGCATCAAGTCGGTACGCACGAATGACCGCGTCGTCGGCAATCGTCAGCTCAGAAACATTGGACAGAAGCGCGCGTAGTTTTTGATCAGACTGAGCTCAAAACTCGGACAGTGAGTCAGTAATTCCATGGAAAATTTTGTTGTCCCTCCGCGATCGATCTTCAAAAACGTAAAAATGAGTACTAAAAAAAAAACGTTTTCCTTTTTAACTTTGTCAAGAGCTTGACGTGTAGTGCGGTGTTCATATTACAACTTTTCAAAGACATTTGCCTTCGCTTCTACATTTTGGAGCCGGTTAGAAACATCCGTTATTTGTTTTTTCAATTTGTTCCTGATTTGACTTTATTTTGTTAACGACGGTCAGCAGTTTTGTTTTGCCCTCTTTTAGAAGCTTCAACATGTCATCAAGTTGCTTGATACGCGAACTAGGTCCCGGATTTTCGTCAATATCCCCGCATAAAACCAAGTTTTACGATTAAAACAAAAACCACTGACAAGTGACCGAAAGCAACTTTTGTGGGCATGGGTACACCAAAAGAAGAACATATATTGATTGATTTCTTCGCATGCAAAGAGCAAACATTACTAACTTGCAGGCAGAACAAGTAGAACACGTTAGCCGTGCGCATCCTCGGGTGGTTCCCATGCCCATTGCGACGTTCGAAGTGTCTAGCGTTACGTTTGGACGGTCGGTCGGGTCCTTCTCACTTGTGGCGCTGCTGACGCCGTTGATGACGTCACTGGCCTGTCGTATTACAACAGCAGGATGGCGACCATGACCGACGATAGTTGAGGCCCTCGATACTTCTTTTTACAAGTAACGACAACCAATACAAATGACAAAGCACATTCCGCTGGAACAAGATGGCGCAATTAAGTTCAGTCTTCTTCAACGTTACTAGAACCACTCAGTTGGGAAACTGCCATAGAGACTGCTCTGAAAAAGTGGCACCGATCCGTCCACGAGAACCGAGCTAATGGCGATCACAACGCCACCACTTCTCCCGCAGTGGCCAGTCCAGGAACTGCATGTGACTTCCATTTTCGTTGTAATCGGCCATCTTGGGGCCAGAACAGATACTGTGGAGTTTCGAGGTACCACCCCCGACTCCCAAGCGGACGCGCCGCGCTTCACTACCGTGGTTAATATGCACCTAACTCAGGACGCGCTACCTGAAATCCCCGCTGAGGCAGGGTTGTATAAAAACAATATTAATTGTACTGTAAAACCTTGCGAACTAAAGATTTTAGAAAACAACACGCGCCCCCCATTTTGTACTAAACTCCAATAAGAGTTACTACAAAAAGAGTTTTTTCCGTTAGTTTTTACGCAAAAACATCCTTTCTAGAAGCTCAAGGCGACCACAGTTAAGACAAATGATACAGAGTGCGCTGTTGTCGCATTTAGCTCGGTCTCGGTGGACGCCAGCGGCCCAGGTTTCAACGGTGAGTTTCCCAACTGAGAGTTCTAGTAACGTTGGTCTTCTTCTATGCGCCGCCATTCGCTTCCTAAAACCTGCACCGTCATGCAGTCGGCGCTTCAAAGAATGTAGCTACTTGTAGGAAGCTCATATCTGGGGACTATAAGTTGAGGTGACGAGCCGCTGGCATCGGCGATGACTGGCAGTTTCTCTGCCACTGGCACAGGCTGTGTGAACGAATCCACGATGCCCGATCCCCCTTGTAGAGCGAGTCACGTGCTGATCAACTACAGGCAGAAGAAGTAGAACCTGTTAGCCGTGTGCATCCTTGGGTGGTTCTCATGTCCATTGAGAGCGGTGCTGCTTTTGTCGCCGAAACTCTTGTGTATCGCCAATATCGCCTGCCATCGTGTCGCCAGCGTCCGGGGTGGTACGTCGAGGTCCGTCATGTCAACGCCCCATTCGCGCATTTCACACCTCGTGACTTAATGTACGCTGATCAGTCACGCGTGTTGCCGCGTTTCAACGCCGCTTTAGCAACTTTCCTTTTCTGTCACGAGCCGTCTTATCTTAAACGAGCTCCACGCTCTCATCCATCACCCAACTGGAAGACATGTTTAATGGTTTTTCGTCAGCTTCAATTGGCATGTTTATGCCTTTGAGAGATTTTAAAAACTTGGAAATGTCAGAACTGTTTTAGGGTATGTGAAAGCTTTTTTTTCGGTATTTTCGCGCGCATAGTGTTAATAATAATAAAATAATATTGTTTATTTTATGTGCCCAATAACAACCACGCGGGTCTTCCCATTGGCGCGTACAAGAACATAAAAAGAAAAAATATAACACGCACAGCATCAAATGCACAAATTAGCATGGCTACAAATAGTGGGCACACTTCACAGTAAGTGGTTTTTTCCACTTACATTAAAAGTGGCAAAAACCACTTACAATAGTTGAGCGCTAACTTTTTTTGTCAAAAATGAACAAAGCATAAACTACTCTGTACAACATATTTCAGCCTAAGAACTGAATTTCAAGATGTGTAAAAAATTGGCGAAAATGCCTAAATACAAAAGAGTTGAAGAGGACAAGTTTGTCATTTTATTTCACTTGAAATATAAACTTAAATAAACTAAAAATATATATAACTTTTTTTTTTCATTCCTGTGACCCTCAAAATTGCGTCTACGCGCAATTCGAAATATATTAGTTCCCCCTACTCTTAAGCCGCAACTTTTCTTCTTAACGAAAAAAAAGCACTGCTTAAAGTCGGGGGTCTGGGGGATCTCAGACTCCCCACACGTATTTCGACGGGGGGTCTAGACCCATTTGGGAGTACATCCAACCGTCGCGACCCTAGCGACAAAGTTGATAACTAAACCTATGGTACAACAGGAATTATTTGAGGGTGTTTCTGACGCAGCGTTGGACTGTGTCAGCCAAACGCTAACACAGTTCGGACGCCGTGTCAGCGTTTGGATGCATCTGCGTGTTATTAGTTTAAAGGCAAGCTGCTAGTCAAAATATGTCCCGATAAATCCCCCCTCCTCAAAAATGTAATTGAAAACAGAAAATAGGCATGACACCCCTATGACCGTCCTTATCAGAACACCCCATTATGTAAACTATAAACAACGGTTCCGGGACACTGCCCTGGGGACTCCTGAACTTACAAATTTGGCTAAGGATTTACTTCCATTTAGGACACCACACTGTTCGCGGCTACTGAAGTAATTTTGTTTACAATTTCGGACCTTACTATTAATGCTTATGGATGATAGTTTAATGTGTAGGAGGTTATGTGGTACCGTGTTGAACGCTTTGCTAAAATCAACAAATTGTAAACACTACACAGCCCGTAAGGTGAAAGAGCGATAGCTGAGGTGTGACGTCGGAGCCACTAAGGTGTCCTTTCGGAGCAGATGGACTGAATGAACGGTAAAGGTGCGCGCGCGCACCATTGAGTCCGCATAGGCGTTTCGTAATAAACCGACTAACACACCGGACAAAAATTCCATAGCGTTTTGGAACCAACGAATGTGTATTAAGTGGAGAGCATTTCAGCTGTCTGCGTAAGAAGGGAACGTATTTTCGTGCGTCACTTCGGTACAAATTGTCGCTCGTGCTAAACGAAAAGCGCCGAATAAACAGGGACAAGGAAATAGACAAGACGAAGCAGGCACGTAGCCAGGATTTTGTTTCGGGGGGGGGGGGGGGGGGGGGCCGCCCATGACAAAATGCTGTATGAGGGGAGGGGGAAAGGAGGTCCCAGCAAAATGAAAGATTTCGGGGGGGGGGCCGGGCCCCGTGCCCCCCCCCCTGGATACGTGCCTGAGACGAATTGCACTCTCAAATGAAGGTTTACTCAAAGAACCACACACTATTTAATGCCATATTTCTACCTAATTGTTTAGAAAGAAAAAAAAACTCTGTATCTGTCAGGTGCATTGACGGGGCACTAACGTACTTGTTTTCCCCTTACTTTCTGATACAGAATGCATCGTAGAATTCTAAGGCAATTGTATCTGCGTATCTCCCGAGAATTGTTGTTTGCGCTAATTCTGGGTCACATGGGCACCTGTCCCAGTGCACTACCAGATTGTCCGGCGGGGTCTGCTTTACTGATCATGCATGTTATCTTGCTACCATGCATTACCATGTATGCTATCTTGTTATCGGCGGCCCGTGGAATGTTTCGGCGGTGTGCCGAAAATGGCCCGGATCAATATGGAATGGAACATGATCAACCGCGCGAAAGCACGAAGTGTCCCACTAACAGCTATCGTTCTAATATCGCTGTAAGAAAAAACCTAGAGTGGAAACAGAACTTCAGAAGGATAACCTTTGATCCCGCAACGGCTCTGACGCTTCTGTCGTCAGGGTGGTCTCCCGAATAGGACGAACCAGCTGCGGTTTTCCTTCACAAAACAGGATCCATAGGGGGTCAGTAAAGTGCGAGATCAAAGATTAAAGAACATTTGGCTAACAGTAAAAATAGAAGACCTTTTTTTTTTTATGACAACAAGATTGGGCAGTTCCTGGCCGCATTACGGGAAACGGGAAACGAAGAGGGCAAACCACCAGACTCAGTGAAGTGAATCCTCTAGAGTCTAGATGCCTGGAGTCGCCCCAGAAATTAGGTACCAGACGTCTTCCCTCTATACTTCGTTTCAGCTTCCGTCCGAGCGCAGCCAAAGGCTGAGGGACGGTTCGCAACTTCGAGAAGAGCATTCCTAAGCACCACAAAGTAGTCCGCAAAAGTAATTTTTTTAAATAACTGTTTTGTGAGTAAACAATGTACAATATTCCAGATGTGTACTGCTGAGAATGATTTGCAACTAAAGGAATTAAATATTTGCAGTTTATGATTTTTAATAATATATGTAAATGCATTTGGTTTGGTGAAAACACGTACATCCGCTTGCAACACGGCTGCAGCGCTCGTTTTTTTTTTTTTTTTTGATTTCGTTCCCGTAATAGCCGAACCAACTGCTTCGCTGCTTTCCTCACCGAGTCGCTTCAAAACGTCCTTTCGCAAAGAGACGTTTGGGCGTCAGGTGTGAGAGGTCGTGATGAATGTCTACTTTCAAATTCGGCAGGAGACTCCGGCCGCGTCGTACCGCGAATGCGTTGTAAACAAGAAAAGAGTTAGGGCCACTACAGTTCACTGATACGCGGTGAAATCAGGGCACCCCTTTACCTGCCGATCACATTGAACGCCGAGAAGCTGGTGGAAATAATTGCGCCTCGAGCCCTGGTATATCCAGACAATACAAGGAAACATCAACGGCCGGGTCATCGGGCACCTTGCGATGTGTACTTACTTCTCGAAACTATGCCGAAATGCCCAACAGGTGGAAAGCTGGGACACAGACGCCAGCGGCCAGCCTATACGTACTGACATTTCCTGTGTCTAAATTTCAGAACGTGAAAAGGCACTTTTTAAACCTGTAGCAGACGATACCGTGGATACACCCGTAGAAAACGAAATACAGGGTGACAGAAAAAAACATTTACACGGTTTTTTCACCGCAAAAATATACAAGGCATCGCCGAACGCTCATTCTCCGCCCAAAGGTAGCGCTAGAGGTCACAACCAGATGCCAAAGTTTCAGCCCGATCCGATACCTTGTTCAAAAGTTATAAGTGATTTTCTGAAAATTTCAATGGGAAAATGGCGGCCGACGGAGTTTTCGAATACACGGGGCTCTATGGCACCAGAAACCGAAAACGGGCAAAAATGGGCTCCATTTTCCGATTGGAATTTTCAGAAAATCACTTATAACTTTTGAATAAGGTGTCCGTTCGGGCTGAAACTTTGGCATCTGGTTGTGACCTCTAGCGCTACCTTTGGTCAGAAAATGAGCATTCGGCGATGCCTAGCTTATTTTTGTGGTAAAAAAAAACCCTGTAATTTTTTTTAATGATACTTTGTACTTAGCGAGCGCGGGCGGCGCGGACGACCAGCGGCGCAGCGGGGTGATACAAAAGTGCAGGCGAGATCGCGTGACCTATTGCCGGCGTGTGATTGGCTCCGGCTCGGACGGAAGCTGAAACGAAGTATAGAACTCTCCTCTTTCCTCACGATCAATTTCGCGATGTTGCGTGCCTGGTGTGGAACAGTTCAAACAGCGGTCTTTAATGTAAATAAACTGATCTGCAGCAAATAAAAAGTAATTTGACGTGATGATACTTTTCTACGTGATTTGTAATTGTAGTTAATTATATTTGCACCGATAATTCGTAACGTAATTTAATTACATTTTAGTCTTATCAGGAAAAGATAATAGTAGTGTAATTTAATTACAAAATTAAAGTCATTTGCCCACCTTTTCTGCTCGTGCAAGCACGGCAAGCATAAACGCGGTAAAAAAACGAAGCAGTAAAAAAAAAACAAGCAGGGCAGAAAGCGCGAGCTTTCTGCCCTTGCTAACACAAGTGTGAACGCGCAGGCACGTGCAACCAAAGCGCTGCGGAAGCCAGTGAGCTCACGCTGAAGGCGGAGCTTCTAGTCTAGCTTAAGGGTGAACGGAGTATTGACCTTTCCAAAAAGAGCGTGTGGCCGGTGCTATTTTGAGTGATCGTGCCTAAGGCGCGTGCTTTGCTCGCTTTCCGAAGCGAAGAGCACGCACATGCTGGGCTGTGAAGATCACACGCTCGACAGTGATTTTGTAAACATTGGAAAGATCTGCTCTCATCGACGGAAATAAGAGCAATGTCAGAGTCTCAATTCTGAGGGTGTTGATTTAGAAATGTCATGATAGGCTCCCTCCGCGCTTTTTAGCACCATTGAGCTTGTCGCTCGCTACTCAAAATCTTAGTCGTTACATCAGGGATAAAAGTATGTGAAGGCGTGCGGAGGCAAATTGATGCAGCTCTTCGGCATGCCAAGGCATGTCCTTGGATCCCGCCTCCTGACCGACAAACTTGCGCTCGACGAGTTGCGTCCTTTTTCTGCGGTGCTGCGCTTGCGTAAAAATTTTCATGGGTTCTAAAAGGCAGCTACGACCTTTTACACTAAGTTTTCAAAAACTTCTTCGGCGAATGACGGCGAAAGAACAGAAAACGTGCTTAGCATGCAGCCAGCAAGTTTTTACACAAGCCCAAGATGACCAATTCGGAACTTCCGGTGGCCGCATTCGCGCAGCGGGGAAGTCTATGCCCTATGAGAGGCTAGATTCATGCAAACAAATCATTTTTCCGGAAGGACGCTTTCCGGTTTTTGTCGTATATGTATGAAGCCGAGAAACCGTCAAGGCACAAATTTGTTCAAAATTACCTCCCCACCGAATGGCAGCCCGAAGGAATATTTGCCATCCTTTTTTACTCTGAGCCTCATGCGTGCAGGCACGTGCAGTGTGGGCGTGCACGTAGCTTTGGCAAGCTCGCCGCCATGTCTCTGCGCTTGTGCTGGCAAGCGAGTGCATTTAAAGCTGGCCAATGCACGCGCATGCAGCACATGCTTGCTCGCATGGGACGCCAGTGAGGCGCCATGCTTGCAATTGTCTATAGACGATTGCATGCGGGGCGACTGGCCGCCGCCATATCTCTGCTCGTGCGGGCATGCCTGTGCGAGTGCAAGCTTGGCAAAACCATGTTCACGCGCACGCTGCGCGGGCTTGCGCGCTTGGGGAGCCAGTCGAGGTTCCCAGCTTGCAATCGTCTATACGGAGGTTTTTCGTTCCCTTTCGTTCTCAGTCACGTGGGTTCCATATCTGGTATGAGGGACGAAAAAATATTAAGATGTTGCAACCTGGAATGTGTGAGAGAGTATAGGTGAGAAAAAACAAGAATGTGTGACGATCACGGATTTCTTGTGAACACCTTCCAGCGACATGAAGAGATGCAAACGATGTTGTAACGCATACCAACGTTATTAAATTAGCTCCGTTACGGAACTGCTCATAGACGCCGCTTGCCAGTACCCCCTCACTCACCACGACTCGCCCCCCCCCCCCCCCGTCGTTCGACGCGTCGGACGGCTGCTACGGTAACTGCAGTGTATTCTATGAAATACGTACGTTTCGAAGCGCAGCCGTCTAGATGGCGTTCCACCGTACTCTATGGAGGACACAGTTATGAAACGAAAATCTAGATGGCGCTTCAAACGACGGGAGGCGGACTGAGAAAGGGGGGGGGGGGCGGGGGGAGTAACCCCTTCCACGGGAGTTCCACGACTGAGGTTATCTATACCCGTTTTCAACTCTAAAAACCGTAGTAAGTAAAGTACGGCCCCTTGCGGAGCCTTACTACTGCCCCCCCCCCCTTTATGTTGGTAATTAGGATATATGTAGGTGAGTTTTAGATTAAATATATGTGATCTTATCAAGACGCACACGTTCCAAACGCCAAAAGCATCGCTTTTTTCTCCGACAACCAAATCTCGTAAGAACTAATTTGTACCGCGTATGAACAATGCGCAAAACGCTTTTTTTTTCTTCTTGAGGTGAAAACGGGTATAGGGCGTACTCACTGGCCGCCATATTTGAGGTCACTGTTTAGAGCGCATGCTCACAACGAGCTCACATTAATAGGCTGCCAAGACCGGCAATTTTGATGGTGCAGGGTGCACGTTGCAAAATAACTGTGGAAGCTAGCCAGCAGCACGTGCTCAGCATAAGCGCACACGGATATGGCCGCCAGTGAATACACCCTATAGTAACGTTAACCAGAAGAGACGACATTCAAGATGGCTGCGCGCTTTTGGAAAAGGTGTATTAGCGGCGAGATGTTTTGGTGGCGCCCTCCTATGGTTTCCTCTCGTGACGTCATTACCTTACGAACAACAAGTTGGACGGTGTTTATAATTAGCATGGTGGAAGCTTGAGATCAATGCGCTCTAAAACCAACATTGCCAACACCGTCAAAATTGAACTTCTTACATTACTCTTATTTCCGTCGATGAGAAAACCTTAGCTGACGTCACAGTCAGCATTCGGCCAATCGCGGAAGGTCGACCACAGCGACGCTTTTGATCTCGCACGTCGCCAATAGGCCGATGTCAGCAGGCAGCTTGGCTACGCTACCGCTGCAGCCATGCATTGAGGGAACTTTAGTATTTGTGCACGTGCGACAACCTCGCTGGAGCTCTGCGCGTGAGCCCGAGACGGCAAGAGCCCTCTCGAGCACTACCGCCTACCTCCTGTAAACTTAAGTTATGGTGGTTTCACGCATGCGCCGAACGCTTGATGAGATCGGTCTATTACATTCGTTTGCCGGCACGAGCTGGAACAAGGCGGTGACCAGAAGCTGTGCTTGCAATAAACCACTCCCAAAAATATCTGCACGCAACACTGCGCGCGTTGCATTATGACACCTCTTTGGCCATGGAAAGGAGCGGCATGGTTTCGGTTTCGATCGCCCCGTTGACGAAGTAGTGCATCTCAGCACTGCACAAAAATAAAGTCCGCGCTCGCATGCATTGCATCTATTCGTCTTCCTAAGAGGCCCTGTTGAAACACGGACCTCCAGCGGCTGTAAGGACCTGCCTAGGCCTAGCGAGGATGAGAAGTACGGCTGGCCGTGTCCCATACCTTTCGGGCTGCCTGACCACCACTCCAGAACGCAGCATGACCCTCCCGGCTCACGGATCATTTAAGGAACACATTGAGGAGACGATGGAACAGGACGACCGGCCCAGTAGCCTATACTTCTTCCATGTTCTATCGTTGTACTTTGTTTACATGCGCACAAACTATAACACGTCGGGAGCCCAAAACAACAACGAAAAAATGCCCCAGCGTTCTATCCGTACTTGTAGGCAACACCTACACTATTATAAATTTAAGGAAAGTCATATATTCGAAATTGCATGCACTGTATTTGGTCGTGACGGGGTTTCGTGCAATGAGGCTGGCCAATCGAAACCGAAACTTAGTGGCCAAAGCGTTCCGAAGATGTTTTGTGTGGCACTACCGCTAGGATCGCTTCAATTTCGAAAGACGTCTATTGTGTATATACTCCCAACCGGGTTACATTTGGACAAATATATTTGCGTGTTTCTCGGGTAGCCTTCAGAGTAAATTTATGCCGTTCTGCGCCCTACACGTGTAGTTGTATATAGGCAATAAGCAACATCCACACTAATAGCTAAACTCGAACGTTTTGTGGCTATGCAGAGGTAAAAAATGCGCGCCGAAGCCGAATGCCAACTGTCCCAGTCGGAGGGGGAGTACTGCGATGTTCTGTGCTGCGCTCTCAACGGCACAGGTAAGAGGGCGTAGCCACTGCTTCGTTTGCACGAGCACTCGGGCAAAGAAAGCACTTTTTGAGAGCCCCACGCTCACGCCCAGGCTTCTCAGAGTACTGCACAGAACAAGGCAGGCGGAGTAGGCGAGAGCAGAGGAATGCCGCCATGGTAAGCTGCATGCTATGAATAATTTTAATCTTTTTTTTAATGGGTTATCAGTCTTCTTAGTAGCGTTATTAGTCGACAACTTGTTACCATGGTTTCATGGGTACGTTGTAAATATAGACTTCTATCATTACTTTTTCCAAAACATCGTACTAGCCGAACTTTCTCCAAACTACGAGAGAAGTCTGACCAGAATATTAACAACAAAATCTACGTGACCCGGTCCACCACTTTGCGCTATATATACGTTTATTTGTTTAATATAATCATGAACATATAACAGTAATAATTTTGTGCCGACTAGAGCAATGAGTAGATCATATTTCTCAGTGTCCATCTCATTGACTAAACGTAAATTTTCTGAAAAGGCTCCGTTTGAGGAGGAAATATCTGGCTCACCGGACTAGATTGGAGGAGGAGATAGCAAATACCATTCCGTCATGTTTCACCGGCGCTACATTTATTGTGAAAAGAGGGTTCCCAGAGGTGGCACTGAATCCAGATCTACGTTGGCCGATTTTGGCTCGTCTCTAGCAAAGATGAAGAAATATTTTTTATCACAACTTGTGACCATCCTTACCGACCACTAAGACACAAAATCGAACGGTTTAAAAAAGTAGGCATTAATGGCGCGTTCATACTGGAAGCAGATCCGCTCTGGGGCGCGTTTGTGCCAACCGCTTCGGGACCGATTTCTTCCAACCGCTTTTGCGAACCGCCAAGCGGAAACCAATCGCATCGTGACGCTGACGTGATGTCGGTGACTTTCGAAACAAGATGGCATCTGTCGCTGCTCAGGCGACCAAGGCGCTGTAGTCCTAGCGTTGAAGCAGACAAATCAACGAAGAAACACGATGTTCACGTCCGTCACTTGAATCCGCCGCGCAAAGAATTGACTCGAAATCTAAACGGGCTTCGCTCCGGTGATTTGGTTCGGGTAAGGGTTTGTTCATTATTCGGTGGTGCCAAAGCCCGTCGCTCTCTGCCTTGTAAGTCTTTTCTCGTAGAAGATCGGGACCCACCCCGATCGATCGAAATGGCAGCTTTTGTAACCACTAAGGCAGTCGCGTGAACTACTGAAAGCTTTCGACACAGTGCATGACCGCCACGAAGGCCAATAGAGACGTCGTGAGCTCAATTGCGTAGCCAAAACACTACCGCGGAGCTGACAGGGCACCTGCATTAGGTCGACCTGTGACGTTTACTACTACCAAAAGGAATAAAGGAAACCTACTCAAGAAATTAAGTGTACGTACCAGAGGATGCATATAGGTGATCCATGTGGCGTTTATTTCAGCTTAATGTCAAACTGTATATACTCGATCGACGTGCGAGTGACGAGAGGAGAGTCTGCCACCAACGAAGACACGACCGGCTATACTCCGTCTCATCCTACTACGTACTAAAGCTCAATGCTACAGGCAGCCGGATAATAATAATTGGGGTTGTGTGGATATTTATACAGCGTGTAGTTGGTCAGCCATTTCAAAGTTGCGACGAGTCACTCGCTGTAGATGAGGCAATTTAGCCAGTGCAAGTACAACCGCTAGCCTGGGGTCTTGAACGTGCAACAAATTGTTAAAAGAACATTTAGGAGAAAAGTAAGCATTGACATATTATGTTTTTATTTTTCATTTTGAACGTATTTGTTTAAATATGGCAAAGCCAACACAGCTGCTAATAAATAAAGTACATTTTACTTGCAACTGTAAATAGATTTCTGGATTCAGATCTGCTATGCTCTGTCTCATCCCTACGATGGACTAAAGCCCAATGCTACAGGCCGCCGGGTCCGTTTGTACACGTACCACGGAGCAAATACACCACGTGATGTATTTGCTCCATCGTACGTATCAGTGCGCCAAGACGCATCATGCGTAGGTGGAGTTTTTCTTCTGCTTATCGAGAACTCACGGCGGCTCCGTCTGCTTGCTGGGTTTTTGCTCTAGTTCCTTGTCAGAGCACGAATAGTTACGATTTTAAGGAATCTCGACTGCTGATCCGGCCGTCAGCCTCGTACGCGCCTCGATTACCGCTAGGACTAAGAGCCTGCCTTGCATGTACTCATCGGTAGGTTGTCTGGCTAATTTTATCATTTGCCGGAGGTATCTCCGTATCTCCCTGAATACCATATCCTACTGTATTCGTGTTCCCGCTGCACCGGGGCAATCGGCAGCAGTAGTCAAGCGTAATCTGTGGGGACAGCGTGGGTGAAAGTTCCTCTCTCTTCCAGCCTAACGCCGCCGCGACATTTGGTATTCCAACGTCCGATCGATTAAGAAATGAAAGCCGTTTACAACTCCCTGTAACGCCCAACTAGAGCGCAGCTCTTGAGGAGGAGGAGGGCGGGGTACTGAGGGGAGGTGCACCCCTCTTCTCCCTCCTCCTCCTCCCTCCCTCCCCCTTCCTCCTCCTCCTCCCCTTCATCCTTCCTCCCCCCTTCCTTCTCCCCTCCTCCTCTCCCTCCTCCCTTATCCTCCCCTCCTCTTCCCTCCCCCTCTTCCTCCTCTCCCCCCTCCTCCTCCTCTCCTCCTTCCTTCTCCGCTTCCTTCCTCCCTCCCCGTCCTCCTTTCTCCTCCCCTTCCTCCCCTTCCTCCTCCCTCCTCCCCCTCCTCCTCCCGCCCTCCTCCCTCCCTCATCCTCCTCCTCCACCCTCCTCCTTCCTCATCCACCTCCTTCCTCCCCCTTCCTCCCCCCTCCTTCTTTCCGCGCGGTGCATTATGGGATATCTCCCATGATGCATCGCGCGGTCCCGCCAGCAGCGACGGCGACGCCAACGCCGACGGCGACGGCGACGCCGCTCAAGCCGGAAACGGGGCGCCTAAGGGCTGCGCTTCTAAAACGGAGGCTGCATGAGCTAAACAAAGTGCTTGAGTCCATTGATGACAGTGTTTGCCGTCCGCGAAACGTGGTTGAGCCAGTGCGTCATCTCTGCGCGATACACCTCAACTTCCCGTTGTCGTGGGGATGCTGTCCTTGCGCACTTTTCACCTCGCTTTGGCCGCGCCGAACCTTGAGTTTTGTTCCCGAAAGTGCCATATTTGTTTTAGAGCGCAGCTCTTAGGCGCCCGTTTCCGGCTTGAGCGGCGTCGCTGTCGCCGTCGGCGTAACCGCGTGGTGCATGATGGGTGAATTTGCCCGCTAAATTTAGCGGAGAAATTCTTCTCCGGTTGAAATCTAGCGGAAAATTTTCCCGCTAAATCTAGCGGAAAATTTTCCCCGCTAAATCTAGCGGGAAATTTTCCCGCTAAATCTAGCGGGAAATTTTCCTCGCTAAATTTAGCGGAAAATTTTCCCCGCTAAATCTAGCGGAAAATTTTCCCGCTAAATCTAGCGGAAAATTTTTCCTCGCTAAATCTAGCGGAAAATTTTCCCCGCTAAATTTAGCGGAAAATTTTCCCCGCTAAATCTAGCGGAAAATTTTCCCCGCTAAATTTAGCGGGAAAATTCCCCCCTCCTCGAGGTCACGTGACCCCCAGGCCACGTGACCCCACCTCCCCGAGGTCACGTGACCCCCCCCTCCGTGCCTTCCTCCTCCTCAAGAGCTGCGCTCTAATTCGGCGTTACAGGGAGTTGTAAACGGCTTTCATTTTTTTTTCATGTACTTTCCGTACGAATTTGATTTCTCATGCCGTTGTTTACATTCCCTCTCAAAGCACACCCTCATCGCTGCTCAAACCATCCACCTATGAGATTTCTGGACCAATCCTTCACACAGTGCACTCAAAGTGACATTACAAGCTACAAAAAGCGAGAAAACTGCCATTATTCCAAGCGAATTTTACTTCACAATATGCATGCGGTTCTGCAACGAGGAATCCTAAATAACATGCACACATGCTTCCGCGCAATATGGCCGTCGTTTTTTTTTCAGGCTTTAAGAGGATCCTTCACTCACCAGACTGAAATCTTGCTTACTTCAGAGTTTTTCTGATTACCATTACTGCTCTTTATATTTGTGCGGTGCTGGAATGGAAACAATACAGATTTACAATGCATCTCACAGGAACAGGTATTATTATCATCCCAGACATGGTGTCACAAACCGCACCTGGGAGGAACAAGTGCGACTGCTGCTTGATTCGCATCTCACTGCCGAGTGAGCAATCAGCACGCAAAGCCAATCGGCACACAATTCCGCCAGGTCCTAAACCTGCTGCTGGACAGCCGCATCCTGCGTGAGCAACCGACTGCCACCAACCACTCGTAGATAATGCCGCCAGATCCCGAACCCGCTGCTTGATTCGCATCTTCGAGTGAGCAATAGACGTACCAACCAGTCGTGGATAGTGCCGCCATATCCTGAACCTGCTGCTGGCGTCACATGTCGCTCACACGGCAATGGAAATGCAAGAATTTCTACCATCCAAGTGGTTCACAACCCATTTCTTCCTCTCCATCACACGTATCAGAGCCGAAGTCCCATCTCGTGTCGATTACAATACCGTC
>JAZHYW010070361.1:29690-98258 GCA_037355805.1 Ixodes ricinus | reverse complement strand
AAAAGAACCATCTTTCTCTCATCGCAAAAAAAAACAAACTAACGCGTTGCCGAATGCTTAGTTTCCACCCAAATGTAGCACTATAGCGTTATAAGGACCAGATGGTAGTGTTTCAGAATTTAGTGTTACCTGATTCAAAGGTTACAAGCGATATTTCGAATTTTAATGAGAAAATTGGGTTCACTTTTTGTCAGAAGGAGAAATGCATATTCATGTAAACGCGGGTTTCTTTGCCGCCATATTTCTATTGAAAATTTCCACGATGGCTGTTAACTTTTGAATCAGGTAACGGTAAGTTCCGTTACCCTCCGATCTAATCTTAGGCCGATAACAGCTGGTGTGCCGCAAGGCAGTATATTGGGGCCTCTTCTTTTTATTTATATATTAAGGCAAAAGCCTCATATGCCCCATTACGGGAAAGGGTGGCGTCGGCGTTGTGCCCGAATGATGGCCATAAAAATGCGTCATCAAGCATGCGCCGCTCAAGGTCAAAACGGATGCGCCTCAGAAATAAGACACAAAGAAAAGCACAGCAACGCAGATGCTTCGTCACGGAAGGCGTGAAGCCGGCGGGGGCGCCGCGCATGCGCATTGGGGAGCGTGATGTCACCGCCGGAGTGCCGTGTGCAAAAAAAAAAGACGTGTCGCGCTGCATCCGGCGCGTCAGTTCCACTTCGAACTTCATCTGTGCTCGTTGAGTGCTTCGTGAGCTGGACTGTCAACCTCATCGCTGTGCGGCATGAGGGTCCGAAAGTTCGCGGTTTGGTGGCCAACGAATATGCAAACACACACACACCGAATACAATACCGGCAGAAACAACATCAATACGTGTAGAAACATAACTCGAAAACATTTCACCCACGGGACTATAATGCTTTCGGATTCCTACACGTAAGCAGTCTTAAGTGTCTTCGGCGTGTTTTTAATAATATTGTAAATATTGAGGATTGTATAAGCTATATTAGCTATGCAGATGATGCGAGTATATATTTTTTTCGGGAGTTGAAACGAATGAAATTATGAGCGCCGCGAATAGTTTTCTGACTAAGCTCGATGCATCGTCACTTTCAAATTAATTACAGATAAATGTGGGTAAAACTAAGACCGTCATATTTAGATCGCAAAATAAATATTGTTGTTATACAAATATGCTTTTATCTTGGTACGTGTGCTGTTCATATTGTCAATAACGCAAAAGTTCTAGGGGGAATCTTTAACCGGCATATGGCTTGGGACGAAATGATTCAACATACGTGTGAGAAACTTTCGAGGGCTGTCATGTCATGTACAATATAGATACATAATACCCAGTTCGGTTCTGGAACGCATTTACAACTTTCTTTTCTACGCGCAATTTAATTGTTGCTTTTTAGTGTGAGCTAATTTAACCTCAACAAATATCAAACAAATTCATATCCTCCAAAAATAGTTATCTGTGTTATATGTCATGCTGCCTATGATAGTCACACTAGACCACTCTTCAATAATCTCAATATCGTTCAAATTCCTAATATATTATAGTTGTAAATTAGCTCTTACATATAAGAGGTCTTTCAATTACAATGATAATCTGCTCCTATCGATTTCCAACCTTTTGTTTAGGAAGTGGTTTACAACACTCGCTGCATGGATACTTGGTTAGTGCCGCACTCCATAACATGTAATTGTGGTCACATGCTATAATATATCCTTCCCCGTCTTTTAAATTGTGGTAGTGAACATTTTATGGGAGAGAGTAAAAAATGTGCGGTCTGTTTTTGTTCATGATCTTTTTATTGATTTTCATATACTTAGGTTTTAAATTGATTCTACAATTTTTCTATCTTGAGTTCGTTGCTGAGCTGCCAACGTTTTAATTTTTGTTGTTTTTCGCTGCTGCTGTGGGAGAGGGGAGGCTTGTCAAGCCACACCTTAGTTGTTTTTCTGTCTTCCCTCTCCAAACTGGATAAAATAAAGAGTTTCATAGTTTGAGAGAGTAAGTTTTTGAATTAGGCGTCTGGTTCCAATCGCCTGCGCTACATTTGGGTGGAAACTAAGCTTTTGGCAACACGTAGTTTACTTTTACGTTTAGAAAAACACAGTTCTCAAGTCCCCAAACACCCGGTAAACATTTTTCACTTTCGTGTTTTATCTAGATGTGCACGTAACTTTTTGATGAGTCCTTTACTTTAAGATACGCACCTTCATTTCACTTCCGCAACTAGTTTTAAGAAAACATATGCAATAATATAACAATGATTATTGACTGATTTCTTATAAGTATTCTATTTCCGAGTAATACTGGAGGACTACTTAGTTCATAAGTTTCTCTGTTTATGCATTTAAACATAAACCAAGAAAACCATCTAAACTTTATTGCCAGCCTTTCAACGTTAGGTGAAAATGCCCGATAGACTGTAGCACAGCTATTCCGAGGAGCACGTACCTTTCTTAAACTGCCTTCTTGAATGACTGCGACAGAAATTTTCTAACCTCCAAAAGTTTCCACTCACCTGGTCCTATGTTTCACTCTACAAGGAATCTTCGTCACATACGTTCCATACTAACTGCATCTTAATAGTTACTCCGGCGAGCGAAACGTTAACGTAATAAATTGTCTGGACCATGGTGTCCTGGTATAAATAATTATGTCATTAAAACCCTCCTTGTAAAATTACAAACCCTTCTAGTAATTTTGACCAAGATACAAGAAAGCCAGGAGCGTAGCTCGACAGAGTTACAAGTTACTACGGATTGTACCAGAGATACAGAACGATATAGTTACCGAGACACAGATACAGCTGCAAAAATGTACCATGGCAAAGATCTCTCCTTCGGTACATAAAGGCTACCTATACTACCGATTTCGAGTTTCTTGTGTACCTGTGCGCTCTATGCAACCATCATTGACTCTTTGCAACACAATCGAGCGGTTCAGTCGCACAGATAGCCAAAGCAATCAACCTCGCATGTATCTGTGGAAACAGAGCGCTCATAGGTCAGCGAATTTTACGCAAAAGAAAAAGAAAAAAGAAATTCCGTCTTTCTGTAGTTTTATTGCTTTGGCGTCTTCCTATTCTCCGTGCCACAATACAACATACCGAAGAAGAGGCTATGCGAGTCCCTGAAGTCAATCCAATGCCGCGTGAGTGTCGCGTGACCTTCCGCAGGAGCGTCGGGACGCGCGGGGCATGAAGTCACGTGACATGTTCAGAGCGTGCGGGGTTGGCTAAGATGGCTCGTAGCGCCCACTACGGTTCAAGTGAAACCGAACATAGCTTGCATAGAGCAGAAAGCCATTGAACTTCCATTTATAAGACATTCCTATAGAGCACACGAAGAAAGAAAGGGGGAGGAGGGGGGAGCAGGCGTCGTTTGGAATGAACAAATTGTGCTCACGCTTTGAGCTCAGGCACTTCCGCTTCTTTCTGCGGCCGAAGGGACGCTGATGGCTCTATACTCTTCAATAACGATACCGCAGCAGAGTCTCGATGTTGGCGACGGCTGCGCGGGTGGTCTCCTCACCGCCATTTTGCGCCGTCTCGGCGCGCCACGGAGGGCGCCTCTGCGGCCACCCCGTCGACGCCGCCACTCCGCTGACAAATGTACCTCTCGCGTAACGAGCCTGCTTTAGAAACTCGAATTGCGGGCCGTTGAGAGCTGCTCTCGTCGCGCCCATTAAAAGTTCGGTCACGAGTTGAACACACATGCCGATATTTAGCGAGGGCGAGGTACGACGTTTAAGCTTTGTGAAACGTGTGCAAAAACATGAATTGATTTTGTATTTTTTTTTGTGTTCTAAGGGATTGGTTGGGGATTTCTTAGATCAAACGAAAACCGTCAAGTCTGAGAGGTGGAGTTTGCTGAAGTGGCGGGGGGGGGGGGAGGGTAATGGGTACCATGAAACCTAATACCATTACCATAAAACCCATTACAATTCTAACATGCATTAACAAAATGTTGTATACTGCTGAATGGAATCTATATAAAAATGCTAGAATACTAGTAGAGCCCTGCGCGGATAACGGTTTGATCATCCGTAGACTTTGTATCCGCACCCGAACCGAGTCCGCAAAGCTCTTAAATTGTTGTATTCGCATCATGTCCAATCCACATGCACTTTTTATCCGAATCCGAATAACATAAGCAAAATTCGGAACCGCATCCTACCCACAATCGACGCATTCATGTTACTTAAATTCAAGAGTGAATGAAAAAAAAATATATCTGTGTGGGTGGTACCTTTTAATTTTGTGGCTTGTACGTTTTGGATTTTCTCGGCGAGAAGAATGTTTTTCGTTCTTTCCCTCTAAACAAGACCACACTTTCGCGGAACGATTGATGCCCCTGCATTCTTCACTTTTTCTTTTGACGTCATTTTCGGCGAGATAGAACGCTCAAAACGATCTTTGGCAGAATCAAATCTTTCTTGGGGTAAAGAACCATTGTCTCCCCGATTGACACTTTTTCTAATTTATTCACTTTACACTCTTTGTGGAGCAGACATGTACAGAGCGCGACACTGTTAGCGCGAACAAGCGATCGCCAGTTTTTCCGGTTTTTCTCTTTGAAACCAAGGGATGTCATCCAAGTTATTATTGCTACAGAAAGAGTTTATTTAGTTCCATATTGTAAGCGATAAAATTTCGCGCTCGATAATACTATTTAGAAGTAAAATGCGAAAATGCCGATGTCGTGTTCGCGCTAACAGTGTCGCGATGTGTACAGCTTACCCAAAAAAAGTAACTAAATACCCTAACTCGTTGCTTGCTGAAAAAGTAACTAAATACGTTACTCGTTACCGATTCTCAAAAGAAACGCGTGAGTTACCTTAAAAGTAACCAGTTACTTTTCACTTTACTTTGACGGCCAAATACACAACTTTTTTAATTTCATGTTTTCTTTTTCTTGTTTTTTTTAAAGCAGTCGTTGCATGTAAGCGCTGCCTCTCGAAGTTTTCATCAGTTATGTTTCTCCGCTTCCTTGAAAACACATCTCCGGCGACGCTGAAGAGTCGTTCTACCGACGCGCTTGAAGGAAGGGCAGTGTTGAGCTTCAGGAAGAGCTGGTGAATCTTCGGGAACTGCGCCTTCATTCAGAACAACCGGTAATAGGTTATGTGCCTTGCCATCTTCGCAACCTCCGGGTTTACATTCGGTCCGTTCCAGGTTCTAGAAGGTTCAGTTGACGAACCTTATTGTGTTCGCTGGGTGAAGGACATACCGAGCTGTAAAGTTTAGTACAGCAACGTTTATCGCAGGACACGTCAGGCGAACTGCTCGATTGACGTGTTCAGCGATATACATTGCTGCACTGTCATACGGTTTAGTTGTTTTTCGGGTTGCCCACCCACCATTCTCCTAATAAACGCATACTGAGGTTAAAATAAAAACAAGTCCGTCTAAGCGGTGTTGTACACGTTACTCCTCAAAAGTAGCGAGATACCGTTACTCGTCACCTGGCCTCAAAAGTAACTAAACACGTTACTCGTTCCTTTTCTAAAAAAGTAACTAAATACGTTCCTTGTTACCGAAAATAGTAACTAGGGAGAAGTAACTCGTTAATTGTAACGCGTTACGTACATGTCTGCTGCGGGCGCACACGTTTATGGGCTGCCTCGGCAAAATTGGAGATCCGGACCCGCGTATGTCCGCATCCGATCCGTATCCACTCCCCCGGCCTCGGCATCCGATCCGCATTCCGCCAAATTTGATTAATTTTTATCCGCATCCGCCAGTTGACTGCGGATATCAGTAGATAATCCGCCGGTAATCCGCGCGTATCGAAGGCTCTAAATACTAGGTATAGTGTTTATATATCTATTTGTAGATCAGTGAGGGCACGGCTTTTGCGGGAGAGGAGGGGATCGTGTGGCTGTGCTAAGGGAAACGCTAAAGGTGTCCCCGGTGAGCCTGAAAAAGAACAAAGTGAAGAAAGTTATGTAGCGCAAACATTTGAAGCGTTGGTTGATATTTAGAAAGATGTATGGCGTGTGCGCATCTTCCTGCTAGTGCGTCCGTATGCTTGGGTGTTTCACCAAAAACTGAAAATAATTAAAAGAAGGCACCTGAAATAAAAGGAACTTTTCTTTTTTTGGATAACATTATTGACCGCAGTGACTACTAGCCAACAGGCCGCGAGCGTAAAATAAGAATAGGCAAATTAATTAACTAAGATCCACTAATTAATTTTTAGGTATTCACCTTGTTTTCCATATCTCTTTTTTAATTTTAATGCGCTGGATATAAATAGGGAAACGCCTCTGATTGGTTGCCGAAATAGGGCCATTTAAGATGCTCTGGTAGATTTGTCTGCTTCATTTGACTTAAATCAGGTTGTTAAAGTTCACACCACATATAATTCTATTCGTATTTTTTTTTGTCACAACATTACAAAACTTAGGTTTCAATTGCGAAGTGATTGAAGAAATTTCCGATCACAAATCAATTTGAGTTACCTTTGAACTTCGTGCCAACTATATAAACCTTGAAATAGTCACGGTCTTTGACTCCATCAGGGCTGACGATATAGCTGTATTTAGTGCACTTAGTTTTTGTTTTTATAACTTTTGTGCTGTAAGTACAGACGCAGGTGTCGATGCGCTGCTTAATCGTTTCAACTTTCTTGTAGATAAATGTATTGACAATTGTGTACACGATATAAAGAAGAAAAATACTTCGCACCCCTGGTTAACAAGAGAGGTCTTGCAGTCGATGCGGAAAACAAAAAGGAAACGTTCCACGAAACGCAATGTAGCCTCTGTTGATGGCGCTTCGTGTGAGGGTCTAAGACGCCTTTGAAGAAAAATGTGTTAGCAGCTAAAACCAAGTATTTTAACGTAACTCTTTCTCAATATGTGAAATCAAATCCTGCCAAATTCCGGAGGTCTATCCTCCCAAAAGTAATGTGTCGGACAGGTTTAATTATTTGAGGTGACTATGTTAGTGAACCAGCAGTAACTGTGTCTATTTTAACGAATACTTTAAATAGGTATTTTGTTGTGATAATGATTACGTTACAGATTTCTACTTTGACGGTACAGGCTCTGAATTATCGGATGTTAACATTAGTGCTTCTGGTGTTCTCAATCTACTCCTGAAGATTGATGGTAAAAGGAGCGCTTGCCCTGATGGGACCGACAATTCTTGCCTTCATCGTTATTCACTTTGGACTTCAAAGTATTTATCTCTAATTTTTGACAAATCTATTTCTAGTGAAACCGTACCTCGACTATGGAGGTCACCTAAAATTATTACACTATTTGAATCCGGTCGCAAGCAAGTGGTTACTTGCTTCAGAACAATTTCCTTGACATTATGTTCTCACCGGCGTCTTGAACACATAGTTCAAAAATATATATCTGAGTTCCTCGAGGCTAGTTCGATTCTTTGTCCCCAACAACGTGGCTTTCGCCCTGGATATAGTACTCTACCTCTACCCAGCTACTAGAATTTACCCATGACATTGCTTTTGCCTAGATAAAAGAGGGCAACTAGATGTAATCTTTATTGACTATTCGAAGGCTTTGGATCAAGTGCCACATTCGAAACTTTTTCAAAAACTGCAAATGATATTAAAAAATGCATCACAAATTAATTGGATCGCTGATTACCTGAAAGATATATCTCAGTTTGTTTCATATCGGGATGTTTATTCTAGCAACGTCTCGGTTGGTTCAGGTGTCCCGCAGGGTTCGGCGTTAGGACCTATTTTGTTTTTGCTTTGTAATAATGGCGTCATTGAAAATATTCCTGTTAAGATTCGCCTTTATGCTGATGATTGCGTTTTGTTCAACGAAACCAGTTTCGTAAATAGTCACATCATACTTAATGACTAATTTTTATCAGACCGTTATTAGACTGATTTTAAAATATGTCTCTGGGGTTTAGGGCCCGTATTTAAAGAGAGATATTATGCTGATTGACGCAATACAAGCTAAGACAACCAGATTTATTTTTAATCGATATGACCGTACATTTTCTCCTACATTGTCAGTGAAAGATATTGCACTTGAAGCCTTAGGTTTGAGACGTGTTTTGGAACGACTAAAGCTGCTAGAAAAAATAGTGAATAAGAACGATGTAATTATTCGTGAAAAGTCCACTGATTTCATTACTCTATCACGCACTCGTAGCTTCCATCCTCTATATATTGCGCCGTATACAAGTCACCTCAATGGTTTTAAGTTTTCATATTTTTCGAGGACTATCGATACTTGGAACAGCAATGATTGAGCTATTCGTACACTTAAATTTGAGAAATTTACGTTAGAAGTTCTCTTGGTTATTGTTGGTATGTATTGTTGTTTTTAGCCCATTTTAACCGTTAGTAATGTTTTTATAGGGTGCGTACTTTATACATGTTTTGTGTTGTATTGACATGCGATGAATGTATTCTTTTCCTCTCCTGCAATTACTCTCTTTACGGTCGCAGTATTTTGAAATAAGTAAAAATAAATTAATCTATATTAGAATTATGTTGCCCGTCTTCAAAGTATGCTATAAATGTTCAAATTCAGGCAAATAAATTTAATATACAAATAAATAAATATTTTGAAGTAGGCATATATTTTAATCTATTTGTCTGTTCAGCGAGTCCATATATATACGTATATATATACAGGGTGTTTCACGAAAAGTGGACAAATTCGATATTGCAAAAACTACGCGTCGCAACAAAAAAAAAAAGGCTTGTGTCATTTTGGTCCTGGGCCGGAGGCCCATTTAGGAAAATTAATAAAGTTGGAGATAATTAAGTTGTTAATTATCATTGCGTAATTAACGTTTTTTTTAAATATTGTGTTTAAGGGAATGGTTTCAATAAGAAAATTGCTCAGCCTCATCGAAAAACATTATATCAACAAATCGCAGAAGGATAAAAGGCATGCGCAGCATTTTACGGCTTTGTGAAAAACCGCACGAATTCGACGGTTTTTAAGTTTCGGTTTGCAATCGGAGCGCTTCTCGGACCCGACGGCACCACGCCCCGTGGAGAAATAGTGCCACCAACCTCTGCTGCGCTGTCCTCACGCAACGTATTATTCCTAGAATTATCATCAACACCATTTTCCCTTGCTCAGCGTGATTTTTTTTTTGTACAAATCACAACATTTGTCGCACCATGCCTTCTGAGTACTGCCGGTGGCGTGCACCCCCATCAACAGAAAGCATCTTTGTAATGTGCCGTTGGGTTTGCTATTTTAACTGAGTATCTTAGGGACTGGAAATTCAGTACCTCAAAGATACTTCAAAAGTATGCGTTTAATGTGCAATGGACCTAGCACCAAGAAACTAGCTTCCCAAGTAATCTCGTACCCGAATCTTCTGATCCACTAACGTGGGATTTAATAGTGTGGATTATATGAACCTCTGCAATTGGAACCCTGGAGCGTCGTCACGTCGTCCATCAAATGCTGTTGATGCACAACCGCATTTGTCTAGGCTACTGTGCCTGTGGTAGGGGTACCACATCCGCTCAATCTCGACACGGTTAGCGCCATTAGATTCGAAATGACGTCAATTAAGCTTCCGGAATATATTTTCCGTACAAGGGAAGTTCAATCATTAACCCCGTACGCACATAACACGCAAATACCTCCTACAAGCGCGAACTCGTGTCATATAATTTGCTATGTAAGGCACAGCATTCTTCATCATCCACTGCGAATGTTAATGAATCCTTCCCGATATACCACACGTAGGTGCAACATGTGTGTAGCCTTACATCCCGCAGTGTCATATGTGACTTGACGCAGCATCTTATTTATTTATTTGCACCCTTGCGATCACAAGGCTAATGCTGTCTAATCTATGACAAAAACTTACTGAGGATTTGTCAGCTTACTTGTGGTGACGTACGTCTGAACAGTGATTTTCGTCTGAGCATTAGTACCATAGTACTACTGGATGGTGCTAGCAAGAGTTGTGACCATTTGTGCAACTATTCAAAGACCCTGATCCGATAAAGATATTAAGAATAATAATTATTTTCATCATAGTGCCAAGCAACAGCCGAAGCCTAAGCACTAGTGCACTTGTTACCATTAAAACAAGAAAAGAAAGAAATAACGAATAAGAAAGGTAAGAAATGCAAACAACAAAATAGAACCAAATACTCAGCAGTGACTACATGTATACATCAACCACATACATGGCGCAAGCAATTTTTAAATCAGCACAAATTTGGATAGATAGCGTTCATATCAGCTGAATCTAGATGGTTTAAATAGTTTTGAATGCGACCCGATGGTGACATACATTTTGTTGGGTCAATGTAGAACGCGCGGTGATTTCGAACATTTCTTCCAGGTATATGATAGAGCAAAGATGAGAGTAATGAGCTAATGTCGAATTAAGCTTAGTGTATATATTTAAACAAAAATACAAGGTCGCGCGAACACCTTCTTGTTGCAATTTCAGATATATGTAATCATTTCAGGACTTCAAGGTATACGTATGAGTCATATGAACATCTAGAATTATAAGTTCCAACAAACCTTTTCCGTATACGTTCTAGATTTTTTTGAAGCAGTCATACCAAGAGTGTTCTAGATCGCTGAAAAAAAATTATGTTTGGGAAAACTATGCACCGGTAAAGCACGAATAAAAGATACGCACTCGAAAAACTTTTGCTTAATCGTGAAATTACACCGAGAACTCTACAACAAGAGCTCACAACATGCGACACCTGCCAGTTGAAAATAAGCTTGGGCTATTGTTTGGACTAAGTTTGGAAATGAGATGACAGGGTCCGAAGTCCAACCTGCCACGTTGTTCACGTCCTTTCTCCCCATTAATGACTCTATTTCCATTATGCCGGGAGTCACCGGCACCACCCGGATGCTCCCTCTCCCAACCAGCTTTCTCACTTGCCGTATGCAGCAGCAGAAAAGAGCTGAAGGGGGCGCGCGATTTTCACTCCGCGTGCGAGAAAGCAGAACTCTAGACACGCACGACGCGTTCCTTCGTGCAGGACCGCGTCCCCAGCCGCCCTGCCATTCTCTCCCCGAGATAAAGAAAAACAGTCCAGACACGGAGGACGTCACAACGGGTATTGCTGCCCCCACCAAGTGGGGAGACGTCGCTCGTGCTACGCAGCAGCATCCACGCTTGAGGAATCGCAAATTGAATTGCGAGCTATCCATCACTCTGGTAGGGGGAGAATGCCGGACCCTCTGGAGTCTTCGCCAACGGGCTCCTGTGCTGGCCACTCCTGCGGAGCTCTGGTGTTGCCTGCGTGCCGCTGAACATCAACAGGAAATGAAGTCTTTGCATGAAATACTTTGGCCAGTTTTGTCTTATATGAAGAAAGGTAAAAAAATGCAGGGGAGCTGGTGAATGACATCCATAGTAACCCTTCGTTCTTCTGTCCGTTTTTTTTTTTTATTGTTCCTACGTTTCAGGGTTACTATGGTTGTTCTATGTGTTTGTTTGTCTCTTCCTTGCTTTTGTGAACTTGTATGTGAACTTGTACGGGTCCGCGCGTGTGTCTCTATATACGTGCGCTTGTTGTGCACATGAGTGTGCGCGCCTGGTACTCGTGCCGTGAATGTATTTGTATTCCTATCTATCTGTTTGTATCTGATGCCAGAAAAATAGAAGGTGTCCCCAAAGATATTTAAAAGTAATCCGGCAGCGCAATAAGTAAAAAGCTAAAGCACTTATGTTAAATTGGAGAACTACCAGAGTCACCTAAAAGTAGGGACCTTTCGTCATCCTAAGCAAACGAGGACGGCAAAATGGGAAGAAAGTGTTCAACTGCTGATTATTGTCGGATGCACCATCTGTTTTGGCACGGGAAATAACATAATGCTATAACTTAACCGGAGCCGGCACTTTAGAAGGAACACCAAAAATGTCTTTCTTTCTATAGCCTTAAATAGTCGCTCCAGATAATAAAACAAGATTTGACGTTTCATCCTTATGCACAGCTCGCATATGGTGCGAAGTGCGAACTATTTCATATACCTTTCAGGGTTGTGTATGCACAAATTCTCTTGAGCTTCAAAGCCTTTTGTTTCTTTCTGTTGCTGTACAGTCGGGCACAAATAAATACTGTAGGCTTCAGACATTTCACGCGCCATAAAGTAAGAGTAGATGATTTGTTATCTTTGTCACTTTTGCGTTTTTTTCGACAAGAACACGCTTGGGCTCGCAAACTTCGGTTCGCTTTTTATTTCCTCTTTACTTTTTTTCTTTCTTCTTTATTTCTTCCTTCCCCTCACCCTGAACAAAGTAGCCAATCGGAATGAATTTCCCAGGTTAACTCCGTTGTCTTCCTGTCCTGTTGTTCCCCCTCCACATTTGCTTTTTTATTTTTGTTACTTCCCAGTTTTTTAAGTGCAATATAGAGGACATTTGAAACATCAATAAAACAATGAAAATTCGCTACTAACCTTCTTGATTGGTGGCACAACAGGTCTGAATTGGCTAACATGTATATTTGTTTTCTAAAAATTACAAGGAAGAAAATTATTAGTCAGCCTGACTGCAAGCAAAAGCTAGGTATGCTATGCCCAATTCCAAGGTGAAAACAGAACCAATCAACTGATGGCCCTTAAGCTGCGTTAGGAATATCGAATGTTACAGGGATGCAGGGACGAGCGCAATTACGTGGGGCGAGCCAAAAAGATCATTTGTTATTCAACGCGCTGCTTGAACTTCTCATCAAAACACTAGGAACGTTCCAACTTTGATATCGGTGACAGGCCACGCCTCTGATCACTCAGTTTTATGGCTTACAGCTTGTTTAAGGTATTACTACTTTAAAGACCATTTCTCAGCTAAACGCTTGATAATATTTGACTGACGTCCAGAACGTTGCAGGGTTAATTAGCACAAACAAGCGATTTCTGTTTATCCCTTTCCCCCCTCATAACTAGAAGTCAGTCATAAAGAAAAAGTGCGAGTGGATAGGAACGTGCTCATCCTGGACACATACTTAGGCTGCAGAAATTGGTGTTCCTAAATCATTTTGTGGCAAAATATGAAGTAGCACCGACGCCATGTTTACGCTAGCTGTGTCACGCAATCAACTGACGCAAAACACTCATAGGGGTGTGCCACCAAGGGATGCCACCATTCATCCATTGCCGGTGCCATCTCCCGTAAGGTGTTCACACACTTGGGGGCGACAACGAACTCGTCCCACCACCCCACGGTGTTTTCTCTCAATAGTTTTTAGTGCGTTAGCATTACAACGTTCATTTTGACGAAAACCCAGAGGTGTCTCTCGTTTGTCAGCGGCGGGGAGAGGAAGAAGAAAGGAAGAGGGGGCTCGTGCGATGCTCCCATTAGTGCAAAGCACTGATGTCAGCACCCGTCAACCTCTCCCTCTCTCCCCGGCGTTGACAAACTGACAGACACCGCCGGGTTTTCGCTAAACGAGGCCTTTAGTTTTCGTCAAAGTCACGCGTACAGCTGGCGCGGGAGCAGAGGAGGCACCGTACAACACCTCCTAGATAACAAAGCATTTTACCTTTTAGCTGTGTTGGAGATGTTGTTTTCCTATCACTTTGCCTATCTCTTCCATGTTTTGATGCTTCATAGTTTTCTCGCCCCAGTCTCGGGTAATTTATAGCAATGGTAAAACTACACCAGCTTGCCTACGCTCTCCCTATTTTTGTGTTGATCGTACCTGAAGCAGGCTTAGTTCCTTTTTTCTATACATCTTCATTCTCATCGTCGTCAACTAGTTGGCTGTTTCAAGCTTTCGCTGTCCTTGACAAGCTAGGACGCCGGCTGGCGGAACTCGAATCCGAAGTTGCGTTTTTTTGGCATTTGCTTACGGAAAAATTTCGTCGACCCTGAGCTCTTCAGTAATCTATCGTCACCGGCAATTCCCTGGACCACCAAAAAGAAGTTCTACAGAACGTACAGGAACTGTACGTCTCAAATGATTCTGGAGATCCGCAACGCAAGTGACAGACTGTGGACTCTGCTCCTCGGGACGGATTTTCGACGCCACAAGGACGTTCAGCACTGGAGCAACGTCAGGAGGGCCCACTTCAACCGGCTTTGGGATGCAAGGCGGAGACACGTTTTGGACAGCATCAAGCGGCGGAACGCCGACGGCATCGGACTTGGTATTGTGTTGCATGGAACTCACTATTGGCAGGACGGTCGAGGACTCATTGATCGAAGGCATGTAAATGACTGTCGGAGCGTAGAGTTCGGTAATCTTGTCAACCCTTATGAAGCATCACTATCTCAGAAAACTGAAGGATTGTTGGAGAGGGGCCTACACTTTGTGTAAATGTGAAGCCATCTAGGCTTGATGTCTTTTCGTCAATTCAGTCGGTAGCGAGAATGGTCGGACTCGGACATGAAGAAAAAGTAGCCTTCATAGATCAGGCGGTTGAACGGTTGGAACGAGTTATGGACAGGAATTACCCGAGAGAAAGAACTTCGGGCAGATAAAAGCGGTAAAGGAAGAATTGAAAAGTCGTTGGAATAAGTGCAAACAGACAAGAGTGGGAGGTTTGCGATCTTACCCCGGTCAGTTTTTTAGAACAAGGCAGAAGAAGCGTTGGGTTCCCTCTTATGTGAATCGAGAGGAGACGTTGGCACGTTAAGGAAAGTTAATTGTGGGGTCGTGAAGAAGAAGGATTTCGAGGGTATGGCTAAAAGAGTGATGGGTTCAAGGCGCTCAACATTAAGCTGAAAGTCCTTCCTTAATGACCATAAGCCAAAGCTTCCGTTTCGAAAGGTCGTTAATGAAATGGAACGTGCCAAAAAGTGGTGTCCAAGTTCCTTCAACAAGGGTTAGAGTGCGTTCCTCTCCAAAATTCATTGTCACTACAAACACGAACGAATTGATTGGCATCTTGAACGTTCACCATGGCAAGCAGTGCTCGGTTTTATCTATGGATATCAAGGATTTATATTATTCGTTGGAGATTAATAGACTAATGAAGAGAGTGAAGCAGGCACTGGAGCTCAACTTAGTGAAAGGCATGCAAAGTATATTGCAAAGGTCTCGTTATTACATGGGAATATCTGAAAACACCAATGGCAATGTCGTCTCATTGTTTACCAATGTTGGGTAAAGTACATCTAAAAAGTACTTTTAAGTAAACTACAAATTAAATGAGAGGTGATGTACTTCAACTAAAGTAGTAAATACACAGGTGAAATGTACTTGACGGAAAGTTTCGGGAATCCTGCTAGAAAACCGAACCCGGTTTTTCGCACCGCTAAAATGAACTAGACATCACGGAGAGCTCAACCTCTGTTAGAACGTAGCCCCAGCGTTCGAACAAGGTGCAAAAGTTTCAGCACCAACCGGTATCTTATTCAAAACTTATAAGCGTTTTTCGGGAAAATTTTAATGCAAAAAATGTTCCAAACACCCTTTCATGTTTTAAAACAAATACCTCCGACTTCGCATAACAATACCAACAATTTATAAGTAGACGTTTCGTCTCGTATGCCAGGGAGACATCATCAGTGCAGCCTAAGAAAACCGGACTAGCAGCAACCAAACGCCTTGCTTCGTCCTTCTCTTCATCCGTAGCGCTGGTTCTGCCGACTTCTTCGTCCATGGCATACAGGAGACATCATCATCGTCGAGAGACATCGTCGGCTCCCGTTTCAAATTCTTTTTCGTCCATCGTAGATGTGAAGTTAAATAAACCCTCCCCGACGTGTACACCAACATCCTGAAATAGCTTTTCATTTAACTGATGATGTATCCCGCATAGGAGACGAAACGTTTACTTATAAATTGTTGGTATTGTTATGGAAGTCGGAGGTATTGTTTTGATCAATCAATAAAAACTTTAATGAAAAAATGGCGGCCTACAGAGCTCTCGAATACATGGAGCTCTACGGCGCCACAAACCGAAAGCGGGCAAAATGGGCCCAATTTTCCTATTGAAAAATTCAGAAAAGTGCATTTGACTTTTGAATAAGATCGCGGTTGGTGCTGAAACTTGGGAATCTTGCTCGAGCGATTTTGTCTACGTTCTGACGAAGTTTGAGCTCTCCGCGATCTCTAGCTTTGCTTTGTCGGAGTGAAAAACAGGGTACGGTTTTCTCGCGGACGCCCAGTACTAAAAATAGAATGTATTTTCAAAGTAAAGTTCAAGTACTCGTTAACACAATCTTTCATGACGCCCTTTCACGTCCCTATACAGTGAGTTTTTAAGTGGCCTTGCCCTATGGGTTTTTCGGAAAGCGCGGCGGTGAATATTGGATAAAGTCCATGGGCCACAGAGTTGTTATTTTCAGAAATAACGCCAAATTCAGAAGTCCCTCGGACTTCTGAATATTGCGCCCTTGCACTGGCTGCTTTCGTCCATGGGCTTAAAACGTACTTCAGCCCTCTGCTTCCGCAAGCAATCCTCTCGTAGAGGAGTGCCTCTCTCTAAACGAAAAAACGGTGAGTGCGCAGATGAGCTGGTGAAAATTAATCATAATGTAACACCTTAGGGAATGGTGCGGAAACATTACGAGACCTCAGCACAGCAGGAAAAAGGCACAACTCCTCAAAAGCAAGTCTTGCCGGTCTCGCGGCGTGATTAAAGCTTCCTTAGGCAGGCTGCAGTGCTGCGACACTATGCCCTCGCACGCTTGGACACAGGTCAAGCTAACAGCTTCGTGTGACTCCAGAAGATCAGGCTGAACCGCCAGGCAAGGCGGTTTACATCACACAGCGTGGGCCCAAGCATAAGTTTCGGTAACGTGCGTACTACAATTTTTATGGGTCAGTAAAAAGTCTGACTCAGAATAAATTTTTATTTACGTGCTCCATTCTATACCAAGCGTGAAATGTCGCGGTCATTATGACTGCTGAATGTCTCAAATAGCACTACTTTGTTTAGTTTATTTAAATAAATTAATATTTATACTTGCTGCGAAGTGCTTCATTGTAATCACGTGCGATCACTCGAGAATACCACCACCTCGGTCGGTGCTTGTTCGTGCCTCTGCCGTATATCCCACGAAAATTCTCCCTCAACTGCCGCCCTACGCCTTCTCACCCCCCCCCCGCCCCTGTCCGTCGCCACTGCATCAAACCGATCAAACTTGTATCTGGACCGCGAATGCCGCGATTTAACCAATACAGTCATCAGAGTAAAGTACAAGGCTGCTCCAGGCGCACACG
This sequence comes from Ixodes ricinus, assembly GCA_037355805.1. Lineage (NCBI taxonomy): Eukaryota > Metazoa > Arthropoda > Arachnida > Ixodida > Ixodidae > Ixodes > Ixodes ricinus. The sequence goes on along the minus strand of JAZHYW010070361.1, from coordinate 81,172 downwards.
TCTACACGCATGCTGCACTCGCGGAACACATCCCAACGGCGTCGATTCTTGATCGGTATCCAAGCGTGCGAAGACACAGAGACCCAGCACTTCGGCGTACCAAGGCCGCGAAACCGGCGAGCCTTACTGTCGACGAGTTGTGCCTTTTTCTGCGGAGCTGCGCTTTCGTATAACATTCCACATGATACCAAAGGCAGTTGTCACCGTTTACACCAGGCTTTAAGAAACATCTTCGGCGAATGACAACGAACGAGCAGAAAACGTGCCTTCAGCACGCTGCCGCCCAGCCTCGCTGCGCTCCAAAATGTCGACCTTTTGTGTGGCAAGATGGCCGTCTGGTGGCCGCACTTGCGCTGCCGCGACGAAGCGGGGATGCGCGATGCAGGAATTTGTCATAAAGATCAGTGCACAGAACAAGCGGAGCGATGAGTCGTCTGCTTGCGTTTCTGGTGTCAGTAGAATTTAGTATTTATTCAGAGTTGACAACGCATCATTTTGTAATACAAATTTAACAAGACCAAATTTGGGGAATGTACTTTGAAGTCAGAAGTTGTACCATAACCTTCCGAGATCCCGAAGCGCGCGCAAAGCGTTCGCGCGCTTCGAATCTAAAAGAACAATTTACAAAAAAATACTTGAAGTAAAGTTTAAGTAGATACCCAGAGAGTGTACTTCAAGCAGAGTACACGTTTTCTGAACCCACTTGAAGTAGTACTTTCAGTACAATGTACTTAAAGGAGCCTGTGCAACGATATTCAGTTGGAATGTTTTTCACTTTACACGAGCTTACTGGCACTGGTGGGACTCCAAGGATACTCGCACGCAACGCCACTGGCCAAGAAACTCCTTTGTTGCGGTGTAATTTCAAGGACAAAAAGCGATCATTTTCATTCAATCTCTCCTTTGCAAAATTTGATGACGTAACCTGGGGATCGCAGTACACCCAAGTGACGATATTTGAATGCGGTTCATAGATTGGACCCGAGAATTGCGTGGGCGCTCGATTTGGGCTCGTGATAATTACTAGCTCGAGAAGCATTCGGGTAGTGGTCCGTGTCCAATCGCTTCAACGACGACAATAGCCGAGCCATAACAATGTCTGGAACTCAGCGCGTGTCCTGTGTTTTGCCAACCCCAGCGCGTGGCTATGATCAACATTGGCGGCATATAATCCATTCCAGGTCACGTGGCCGCTTGTTCTGGCTGCGAGTTGAGGGGTGAACGCTGCTCGTTTTTCTTTAATTTGTTTCTGGGACTTCTATTGCGTGGGGTGAAAAACGAACGCGTGTTTCATAGGTCATCAACGTCAGGGATCCGTTCTAAGCGGTATTTGCGTAAAGTACAAAAATTGTTGCATCGCCCTTTAAACCGCTTCCCAGCCAAAACTGTTGTTTACTGATATAATCTTTATGAATGGTACCTACCCATGTAGTGTGCTCATCAATTGTCATATGCCCCTAAAGAGGCGGGAGAGGATATCCCGCAGTGAATTCTGTACATGCGTTCATTAACCTTTTAATGACGATGCCAACACCTCGATACACGAACCATGTAAAGAATATGTGGCATTACTGTACCTGCACCCTAGTAAAACAAAATTTCGTGAATATGTCCATAAACAGTGGACCTGTAAAATATACAAGAACTGTATACTTCTTATACAATAATTTATACAATTGCTGATTTGTTTCTTAGACAAATCCTATATAAATTAATAATATTGTTTTTAAATTTGGTATTGCTCTCTGTCAATAAGGTGAAAGGATGGTCAGTGTTAAAACGCAGCTCACTGCATTCAAACCAGAACCAGGGTCGTCAGTTCACTGTGCACATGAGGGCAGCAGCGTGTCCGTGCAGGGTCGGACTTGCACAACGCGCAGCCGCCAGGTATCCCCGACGCGATCGCGTGTAACTGCCATGTGAGATCGGCGGCGTGGCTTCAACCACAGTTCAGTAGGTGAGGCAGTATGGGCGCTCGATATCCATCAGCGGTTGGGGCCGTCTGACACGGGGCACCACGCGCCGCATACCACGCGCCTTCGTGGACGCCCGCGCTGTTCACCGTACGATCTTAAACAGAATTCGGCGGGCCATCCGCTATGGTGCGCAGCATTGCGGATGGCCCGCCGAATTCTGTTTAAGATCGTACGGTGATCAGCGCGGGCGTCCTCGAAGGCGCGTGGTTTGCGGTGCGTGCGTGCACCCGTGTCAGACGGCCCCAACCGCTGATGGATATCGAGCGCCCATACTGCCTCACCTACTGAACTGCGTGTTGAAGCCACGCCGCCGATCTACATGGCAGTTACACGCGATCGCGTCGGGGAGTACCTGGCGGCTGCGCGTTGTGCAAGTCCGACTCCGCACGGACACGCTGCTGCCCTCATGTGCACAGTGAACTGACGACCCTGGTTCTGGCTTGAATCAGTGAGCTGCGTTTTAACATCGACCATCCTTTCACCTTATTGACAGAGAGCAATACCAAATTTAAAAACAATATTATTAATTTATATAGGATTTGTCTAAGAAACAAATCAGCAATTGCATAAATTATTGTATAAGAAGTATATAGTTCTTGTATATTTTACAGGTCCATGTTTATGGACATATTCACGAAATTTTGTTTTACTAGGGTGCAGGTACAGTAATGCCACATATTCTTTACATGGTTCGTGTATCGAGGTGTTGGCATCGTCATTAAAAGGTTAATGAACGCATGTACAGAATTCACTGCGGGATATCCTCTCCCGCCTCTTTAGGGGCATATGACAATTGATGAGCACACTACATGGGTAGGTACCATTCATAAAGATTATATCAGTAAACAACAGTTTTGGTTGGGAAGCGGTTTAAAGGGGCGATGCAACAATTTTTGTACTTTACGCAAATACCGCTTAGAACGGATCCCTGACGTTGATGACCTATGAAACACGCGTTCGTTTTTCACCCCACGCAATAGAAGTCCCAGAAACAAATTAAAGAAAAACGAGCAGCGTTCACCCCTCAACTCGCAGCCAGAACAAGCGGCCACGTGACCTGGAATGGATTATATGCCGCCAATGTTGATCATAGCCACGCGCTGGGGTTGGCAAAACACAGGACACGCGCTGAGTTCCAGACATTGTTATGGCTCGGCTATTGTCGTCGTTGAAGCGATTGGACACGGACCACTACCCGAATGCTTCTCGAGCTAGTAATTATCACGAGCCCAAATCGAGCGCCCACGCAATTCTCGGGTCCAATCTATGAACCGCATTCAAATATCGTCACTTGGGTGTACTGCGATCCCCAGGTTACGTCATCAAATTTTGCAAAGGAGAGATTGAATGAAAATGATCGCTTTTGTCCTTGAAATTACACCGCAACAAAGGAGTTTCTTGGCCAGTGGCGTTGCGTGCGAGTATCCTTGAGTCCCACCAGTGCCAGTAAGCTCGTGTAAAGTGAAAAACATTCCAACTGAATATCGTTGCACAGCTCCTTTAAGTACATTGTACTGAAAGTACTACTTCAAGTGGGTTCAGAAAACGTGTACTCTGCTTGAAGTACACTCTCTGGGTATCTACTTAAACTTTACTTCAAGTATTTTTTTGTAAATTGTTCTTTTAGATTTCGAAGCGCGCGAACGCTTTGCGCGCGCTTCGGGATCTCGGAAGGTTATGGTACAACTTCTGACTTCAAAGTACATTCCCCAAATTTGGTCTTGTTAAATTTGTATTACAAAATGATGCGTTGTCAACTCTGAATAAATACTAAATTCTACTGACACCAGAAACGCAAGCAGACGACTCATCGCTCCGCTTGTTCTGTGCACTGATCTTTATGACAAATTCCTGCATCGCGCATCCCCGCTTCGTCGCGGCAGCGCAAGTGCGGCCACCAGACGGCCATCTTGCCACACAAAAGGTCGACATTTTGGAGCGCAGCGAAGCTGGGCGGCAGCGTGCTGAAGGCACGTTTTCTGCTCGTTCGTTGTCATTCGCCGAAGATGTTTCTTAAAGCCTGGTGTAAACGGTGACAACTGCCTTTGGTATCATGTGGAATGTTATACGAAAGCGCAGCTCCGCAGAAAAAGGCACAACTCGTCGACAGTAAGGTCTCGCCGGTTTCGCGGCCTTGGTACGCCGAAGTGCTGGGTCTCTGTGTCTTCGCACGCTTGGATACCGATCAAGAATCGACGCCGTTGGGATGTGTTCCGCGAGTGCAGCATGCGTGTAGACGTGTGCGCCTGGAGCAGCCTTGTACTTTACTCTGATGACTGTATTGGTTAAATGCGGCATTCGCGGTCCAGATACAAGTTTGATCGGTTTGATGCAGTGGCGATCGGACCAGGGGGGGGGTGAGAAGGCGTAGGGCGGCAGTTGAGGGAGAATTTTCGTGGGATATACGGCAGAGGCACGAACAAGCACCGACCGAGGTGGTGGTATTCTCGAGTGATCGCACGTGATTACAATGAAGCACTTCGCAGCAAGTATAAATATTAATTTATTTAAATAAACTAAACAAAGTGTGCTATTTGAGACATTCAGCAGTCATAATGACCGCGACATTTCACGCTTGGTATAGAATGGAGCACGTAAATAAAAATTTATTCTGGAGTCAGACTTTTTACTGACCCATAAAAATTGTAGTACGCACGTTACCGAAACTTATGCTTGGGCCCACGCTGTGTGATGTAAACCGCCTTGCCTGGCGGTTCAGCCTGATCTTCTGAGTCACACGAAGCTGTTAGCTTGACCTGTGTCCAAGCGTGCGAGGGCACAGTGTCGCAGCACTGCAGCCTGCCTAAGGAAGCTTTAATCACGCCGCGAGACCGGCAAGACTTGCTTTTGAGGAGTTGTGCCTTTTTCCTGCTGTGCTGAGGTCTCGTAATGTTTCCGCACCATTCCCTAAGGTGTTACATTATGATTAATTTTCACCAGCTCATCTGCGCACTCACCGTTTTTTCGTTTAGGGAGAGGCACTCCTCTACGAGAGGATTGCTTGCGGAAGCAGAGGGCTGAAGTACGTTTTAAGCCCATGGACGAAAGCAGCCAGTGCAAGGGCGCAATATTCAGAAGTCCGAGGGACTTCTGAATTTGGCGTTATTTCTGAAAATAACAACTCTGTGGCCCATGGACTTTATCCAATATTCACCGCCGCGCTTTCCGAAAACCCATAGGGCAAGGCCACTTAAAAACTCACTGTATAGGGACGTGAAAGGGCGTCATGAAAGATTGTGTTAACGAGTACTTGAACTTTACTTTGAAAATACATTCTATTTTTAGTACCGGGCGTCCGCGAGAAAACCGTACCCTGTTTTTCACTCCGACAAAACAAAGCTAGAGATCGCGGAGAGCTCAAACTTCGTCAGAACGTAGACAAAATCGCTCGAGCAAGATTCCCAAGTTTCAGCACCAACCGCGATCTTATTCAAAAGTCAAATGCACTTTTCTGAATTTTTCAATAGGAAAATTGGGCCCATTTTGCCCGCTTTCGGTCTGTGGCGCCGTAGAGCTCCATGTATTCGAGAGCTCTGTAGGCCGCCATTTTTTCATTAAAGTTTTTATTAATTAATCAAAACAATACCTCCGACTTCCATAACAATACCAACAATTTATAAGTAAACGTTTCGTCTCCTATGCGGGATACATCATCAGTTAAATGAAAAGCTATTTCAGGATGTTGGTGTACACGTCGGGGAGGGTTTATTTAACTTCACATCTACGATGGACGAAAAAGAATTTGAAACGGGAGCCGACGATGTCTCTCGACGATGATGATGTCTCCTGTATGCCATGGACGAAGAAGTCGGCAGAACCAGCGCTACGGATGAAGAGAAGGACGAAGCAAGGCGTTTGGTTGCTGCTAGTCCGGTTTTCTTAGGCTGCACTGATGATGTCTCTCCGGCATACGAGACGAAACGTCTACTTATAAATTGTTGGTATTGTTATGCGAAGTCGGAGGTATTTGTTTTAAAACATGAAAGGGTGTTTGGAACATTTTTTGCATTAAAATTTTCCCGAAAAACGCTTATAAGTTTTGAATAAGATACCGGTTGGTGCTGAAACTTTTGCACCTTGTTCTAACGCTGGGGCTACGTTCTAACAGAGGTTGAGCTCTCCGTGATGTCTAGTTCATTTTAGTGGTGCGAAAAACCGGGTTCGGTTTTCTAGCAGGTTCCCGAAACTTTCCGTCAAGTACATTTCACCTGTGTATTTACTACTTTAGTTAAAGTACATCACCTCTCATTTAATTTGTAGTTTACTTAAAAGTACTTTTTAGATGTACTTTACCCAACATTGGTAAACAATGAGACGACATTGCCATTGGTGTTTTCAGATATTCCCATGTAATAACGAGACCTTTGCAATATACTTTGCATGCCTTTCACTAAGTTGAGCTCCAGTGCCTGCTTCACTCTCTTCATTAGTCTATTAATCTCCAACGAATAATATAAATCCTTGATATCCATAGATAAAATCGAGCACTGCTTGCTATGGTGAACGTTCAAGATACCAATCAATTCGTTCGTGTTTTAGTGACAATGAATTTTAGAGAAGAACGCACTCTAACCCTTGTTGAAGGAACTTGGACACCACTTTTTGGCACGTTCCATTTCATTAACGACCTTTCGAAACGGAAGCTTTGGCTTATGGTCATTAAGGAAGGACTTTCAGCTTAATGTTGAGCGCCTTGAACCCATCACTCTTTAGCCATACCCTCGAAATCCTTCTTCTTCATGACCCCACAATTAACTTTCCTTAACGTGCCAACGTCTCCTCTCGATTCACATAAGAGGGAACCCAACGCTTCTTCTGCCTTGTTCTAAAAACTGACCGGGGTAAGATCGCAAACCTCCCACTCTTGTCTGTTTGCACTTATTCCAACGACTTTTCAATTCTTCCTTTACCGCTTTTATCTGCCCGAAGTTCTTTCTCTCGGGTAATTCATGTCCATAACTCGTTCCAACCGTTCAACCGCCTGATCTATGAAGGCTACTTTTCCTTCATGTCCGAGTCCGACCATTCTCGCTACCGACTGAATTGACGAAAAGACATCAAGCCTAGATGGCTTCACATTTACACAAAGTGTAGGCCCCTCTCCAACAATCCTTCAGTTTTCTGAGATAGTGATGCTTCATAAGGGTTGACAAGATTACCGAACTCTACGCTCCGACAGTCATTTACATGCCTTCGATCAATGAGTCCTCGACCGTCCTGCCAATAGTGAGTTCCATGCAACACAATACCAAGTCCGATGCCGTCGGCGTTCCGCCGCTTGATGCTGTCCAAAACGTGTCTCCGCCTTGCATCCCAAAGCCGGTTGAAGTGGGCCCTCCTGACGTTGCTCCAGTGCTGAACGTCCTTGTGGCGTCGAAAATCCGTCCCGAGGAGCAGAGTCCACAGTCTGTCACTTGCGTTGCGGATCTCCAGAATCATTTGAGACGTACAGTTCCTGTACGTTCTGTAGAACTTCTTTTGGTGGTCCAGGGAATTGCCGGTGACGATAGATTACTGAAGAGCTCAGGGTCGACGAAATTTTTCCGTAAGCAAATGCCAAAAAAACGCAACTTCGATTCGAGTTCCGCCAGCCGGCGTCCTAGCTTGTCAAGGACAGCGAAAGCTTGAAACAGCCAACTAGTTGACGACGATGAGAATGAAGATGTATAGAAAAAGGAACTAAGCCTGCTTCAGGTACGATCAACACAAAAATAGGGAGAGCGTAGGCAAGCTGGTGTAGTTTTACCATTGCTATAAATTACCCGAGACTGGGGCGAGAAAACTATGAAGCATCAAAACATGGAAGAGATAGGCAAAGTGATAGGAAAACAACATCTCCAACACAGCTAAAAGGTAAAATGCTTTGTTATCTAGGAGGTGTTGTACGGTGCCTCCTCTGCTCCCGCGCCAGCTGTACGCGTGACTTTGACGAAAACTAAAGGCCTCGTTTAGCGAAAACCCGGCGGTGTCTGTCAGTTTGTCAACGCCGGGGAGAGAGGGAGAGGTTGACGGGTGCTGACATCAGTGCTTTGCACTAATGGGAGCATCGCACGAGCCCCTTTCCTTTCTTCTTCCCTCTCCCCGCCGCTGACAAACGAGAGACACCTCTGGGTTTTCGTCAAAATGAACGTTGTAATGCTAACGCACTAAAAACTATTGAGAGAAAACACCGTGGGGTGGTGGGACGAGTTCGTTGTCGCCCCCAAGTGTGTGAACACCTTACGGGAGATGGCACCGGCAATGGATGAATGGTGGCATCCTTGGTGGCACACCCCTATGAGTGTTTTGCGTCAGTTGATTGCGTGACACAGCTAGCGTAAACATGGCGTCGGTGCTACTTCATATTTTGCCACAAAATGATTTAGGAACACCAATTTCTGCAGCCTAAGTATGTGTCCAGGATGAGCACGTTCCTATCCACTCGCACTTTTTCTTTATGACTGACTTCTAGTTATGAGGGGGGAAAGGGATAAACAGAAATCGCTTGTTTGTGCTAATTAACCCTGCAACGTTCTGGACGTCAGTCAAATATTATCAAGCGTTTAGCTGAGAAATGGTCTTTAAAGTAGTAATACCTTAAACAAGCTGTAAGCCATAAAACTGAGTGATCAGGAGGCGTGGCCTGTCACCGATATCAAAGTTGGAACGTTCCTAGTGTTTTGATGAGAAGTTCAAGCAGCGCGTTGAATAACAAATGATCTTTTTGGCTCGCCCCACGTAATTGCGCTCGTCCCTGCATCCCTGTAACATTCGATATTCCTAACGCAGCTTAAGGGCCATCAGTTGATTGGTTCTGTTTTCACCTTGGAATTGGGCATAGCATACCTAGCTTTGCTTGCAGTCAGGCTGACTAATAATTTTCTTCCTTGTAATTTTTAGAAAACAAATATACATGTTAGCCAATTCAGACCTGTTGTGCCACCAATCAAGAAGGTTAGTAGCGAATTTTCATTGTTTTATTGATGTTTCAAATGTCCTCTATATTGCACTTAAAAAACTGGGAAGTAACAAAAATAAAAAAGCAAATGTGGAGGGGGAACAACAGGACAGGAAGACAACGGAGTTAACCTGGGAAATTCATTCCGATTGGCTACTTTGTTCAGGGTGAGGGGAAGGAAGAAATAAAGAAGAAAGAAAAAAAGTAAAGAGGGAAATAAAAAGCGAACCGAAGTTTGCGAGCCCAAGCGTGTTCTTGTCGAAAAAAACGCAAAAGTGACAAAGATAACAAATCATCTACTCTTACTTTATGGCGCGTGAAATGTCTGAAGCCTACAGTATTTATTTGTGCCCGACTGTACAGCAACAGAAAGAAACAAAAGGCTTTGAAGCTCAAGAGAATTTGTGCATACACAACCCTGAAAGGTATAGCGAAATAGTTCGCACTTCGCACCATATGCGAGCTGTGCATAAGGATGAAACGTCAAATCTTGTTTTATTATCTGGAGCGACTATTTAAGGCTATAGAAAGAAAGACATTTTTGGTGTTCCTTCTAAAGTGCCGGCTCCGGTTAAGTTATAGCATTATGTTATTTCCCGTGCCAAAACAGATGGTGCATCCGACAATAATCAGCAGTTGAACACTTTCTTCCCATTTTGCCGTCCTCGTTTGCTTAGGGATGACGAAAGGTCCCTACTTTTAGGTGACTCTGGTAGTTCTCCAATTTAACATAAGTGCTTTAGCTTTTTACTTATTGCGCTGCCGGATTACTTTTAAATATCTTTGGGGACACCTTCTATTTTTCTGGCATCAGATACAAACAGATAGATAGGAATACAAATACATTCACGGCACGAGTACCAGGCGCGCACACTCATGTGCACAACAAGCGCACGTATATAGAGACACACGCGCGGACCCGTACAAGTTCACATACAAGTTCACAAAAGCAAGGAAGAGACAAACAAACACATAGAACAACCATAGTAACCCTGAAACGTAGGAACAATAAAAAAAAAACGGACAGAAGAACGAAGGGTTACTATGGATGTCATTCACCAGCTCCCCTGCATTTTTTTTACCTTTCTTCATATAAGACAAAACTGGCCAAAGTATTTCATGCAAAGACTTCATTTCCTGTTGATGTTCAGCGGCACGCAGGCAACACCAGAGCTCCGCAGGAGTGGCCAGCACAGGAGCCCGTTGGCGAAGACTCCAGAGGGTCCGGCATTCTCCCCTACCAGAGTGATGGATAGCTCGCAATTCAATTTGCGATTCCTCAAGCGTGGATGCTGCTGCGTAGCACGAGCGACGTCTCCCCACTTGGTGGGGGCAGCAATACCCGTTGTGACGTCCTCCGTGTCTGGACTGTTTTTCTTTATCTCGGGGAGGGAATGGCAGGGCGGCTGGGACGCGGTCCTGCACGAAGGAACGCGTCGTGCGTGTCTAGAGTTGCTGCTCTCGCACGCGGAGTGAAAATCGCGCGCCCCCTTCAGCTCTTTTCTGCTGCTGCATACGGCAAGTGAGAAAGCTGGTTGGGAGAGGGAGCATCCGGGTGGTGCCGGTGACTCCCGGCATAATGGAAATAGAGTCATTAATGGGGAGAAAGGACGTGAACAACGTGGCAGGTTGGACTTCGGACCCTGTCATCTCATTTCCAAACTTAGTCCAAACAATAGCCCAAGCTTATTTTCAACTGGCAGGTGTCGCATGTTGTGAGCTCTTGTTGTAGAGTTCTCGGTGTAATTTCACGATTAAGCAAAAGTTTTTCGAGTGCGTATCTTTTATTCGTGCTTTACCGGTGCATAGTTTTCCCAAACATAATTTTTTTTTCAGCGATCTAGAACACTCTTGGTATGACTGCTTCAAAAAAAAATCTAGAACGTATACGGAAAAGGTTTGTTGGAACTTATAATTCTAGATGTTCATATGACTCATACGTATACCTTGAAGTCCTGAAATGATTACATATATCTGAAATTGCAACAAGAAGTTGTTCGCGCGACCTTGTATTTTTTGTTTAAATATATACACTAAGCTTAATTCGACATTAGCTCATTACTCTCATCTTTGCTCTATCATATACCTGGAAGAAATGTTCGAAATCACCGTGCGTTCTACATTGACCCAACAAAATGTATGTCACCATCGGGTCGCATTCAAAACTATTTAAACCATCTAGATTCAGCTGATATGAACGCTATCTATCCAAATTTGTGCTGATTTGAAAATTGCTTGCGCCATGTATGTGGTTGATGTATACATGTAGTCACTGCTGAGTATTTGGTTCTATTTTGTTGTTTGCATTTCTTACCTATCTTATTCGTTATTTCTTTCTTTTCTTGTTTTAATGGTAACAAGTGCACTAGTGCTTAGGCTTCGGCTGCTGCTTGCACTATGATGAAAATAATTATTATTCTTAATATCTTTATCGGATCAGGGTCTTTGAATAGTTGCACAAATGGTCACAACTCTTGCTAGCACCATCCAGTAGTACTATGGTACTAATGCTCAGACGAAAATCACTGTTCAGACGTACGTCACCACAAGTAAGCTGACAAATCCTCAGTAAGTTTTTGTCATAGATTAGACAGCATTAGCCTTGTGATCGCAAGGGTGCAAATAAATAAATAAGATGCTGCGTCAAGTCACATATGACACTGCGGGATGTAAGGCTACACACATGAATTGCACCTACGTGTGGTATATCGGGAAGGATTCATTAACATTCGCAGTGGATGATGAAGAATGCTGTGCCTTACATAGCAAATTATATGACACGAGTTCGCGCTTGTAGGAGGTATTTGCGTGTTATGTGCGTACGGGGTTAATGATTGAACTTCCCTTGTACGGAAAATATATTCCGGAAGCTTAATTGACGTCATTTCGAATCTAATGGCGCTAACCGTGTCGAGATTGAGCGGATGTGGTACCCCTACCACAGGCACAGTAGCCTAGATAAATGCGGTTGTGCATCAACAGCATTTGATGGACGACGTGACGACGCTCCAGGGTTCCAATTGCAGAGGTTCATATAATCCACACTATTAAATCCCACGTTAGTGGATCAGAAGATTCGGGTACGAGATTACTTGGGAAGCTAGTTTCTTGGTGCTAGGTCCATTGCACATTAAACGCATACTTTTGAAGTATCTTTGAGGTACTGAATTTCCAGTACCTAAGATACTCAGTTACAATAGCAAACCCAACGGCACATTACAAAGATGCTTTCTGTTGATGGGGGTGCACGCCACCGGCAGTACTCAGAAGGCATGGTGCGACAAATGTTGTGATTTGTACAAAAAAAAAATCACGCTGAGCAAGGGAAAATGGTGTTGATGATAATTCTAGGAATAATACGTTGCGTGAGGACAGCGCAGCAGAGGTTGGTGGCACTATTTCTCCACGGGGCGTGGTGCTGTCGGGTCCGAGAAGCGCTCCGATTGCAAACCGAAACTTAAAAACCGTCGAATTCGTGCGGTTTTTCACAAAGCCGTAAAATGCTGCGCATGCCTTTTATCCTTCTGCGATTTGTTGATATAATGTTTTTCGATGAGGCTGAGCAATTTTCTTATTGAAACCATTCCCTTAAACACAATATTTAAAAGAAACGTTAATTACGCAATGATAATTAACAACTTAATTATCTCCGAACTTTATTAATTTTCCTAAATAGGCCTCCGGCCCAGGACCAAAATGACACAAGCCTTCTTTTTTTTTGTTGCGACGCGTAGTTTTTGCAATATCGAATTTGTCCACTTTTCGTGAAACACCCTGTATATATATACGTATATATATGGACTCGCTGAACAGACAAATTGATTAAAATATATGCCTACTTCAAAATATTTATTTATTTGTATATTAAATTTATTTGCCTGAATTTGAACATTTATAGCATACTTTGAAGACGGGCAACATAATTCTAATATAGATTAATTTATTTTTACTTATTTCAAAATACTGCGACCGTAAAGAGAGTAATTGCAGGAGAGGAAAAGAATACATTCATCGCATGTCAATACAACTCAAAACATGTATAAAGTACGCACCCTATAAAAACATTACTAACGGTTAAAATGGGCTAAAAACAACAATACATACCAACAATAACCAAGAGAACTTCTAACGTAAATTTCTCAAATTTAAGTGTACGAATAGCTCAATCATTGCTGTTCCAAGTATCGATAGTCCTCGAAAAATATGAAAACTTAAAACCATTGAGGTGACTTGTATACGGCGCAATATATAGAGGATGGAAGCTACGAGTGCGTGATAGAGTAATGAAATCAGTGGACTTTTCACGAATAATTACATCGTTCTTATTCACTATTTTTTCTAGCATCTTTAGTCGTTCCAAAACACGTCTCAAACCTAAGGCTTCAAGTGCAATATCTTTCACTGACAATGTAGGAGAAAATGTACGGTCATATCGATTAAAAATAAATCTGGTTGTCTTAGCTTGTATTGCGTCAATCAGCATAATATCTCTCTTTAAATACGGGCCCTAAACCCCAGATACATATTTTAAAATCAGTCTAATAACGGTCTGATAAAAATTAGTCATTAAGTATGATGTGACTATTTACGAAACTGGTTTCGTTGAAAAAAACGCAATCATCAGCATAAAGGCGAATCTTAACAGGAATATTTTCAATGACGCCATTATTACAAAGCAAAAACAAAATAGGTCCTAACGCCGAACCCTGCGGGACACCTGAACCAACCGAGACGTTGCTAGAATAAACATCCCGATATGAAACAAACTGAGATATATCTTTCAGGTAATCAGCGATCCAATTAATTTGTGATGCATTTTTTATATCATTTGCAGTTTTTGAAAATGTTTCGAATGTGGCACTTGATCCAAAGCCTTCGAATAGTCAATAAAGATTACATCTAGTTGCCCTCTTTTATCTAGGCAAAAGCAATGTCATGGGTAAATTCTAGTAGCTGGGTAGAGGTAGAGTACTATATCCAGGGCGAAAGCCACGTTGTTGGGGACAAAGAATCGAACTAGCCTCGAGGAACTCAGATATATATTTTTGAACTATGTGTTCAAGACGCCGGTGAGAACATAATGTCAAAAAAATTGTTCTGAAGCAAGTAACCACTTGCTTGCGACCGGATTAAAAAGTGTAATAATTTTAGGTGACCTCCATAGTCGAGGTACGGTTTCACTAGAAATAGATTTGTCAAAAATTAGAGATAAATACTTTGAAGTCCAAAGTGAATAACGATGAAGGCAAGAATTGTCGGTCCCATCAGGGCAAGCGCTCCTTTTACCATCAATCTTCAGGAGTAGATTGAGACACCAGAAACACTAATGTTAACATCCGATAATTCAAAGCCTGTACCGTCAAAGTAGAAATCTGTAACGTAATCATTATCACAACAAAATACCTATTTAAAGTATTCGTTAAAATAGACACAGTTACTGCTGGTTCACTAACATAGTCACCTCAAATAATTAAACCTGTCCGACACATTACTTTTGGGAGGATAGACCTCCGGAATTTGGCAGGATTTGATTTCACATATTGAGAAAGAGTTACGTTAAAATACTTGGTTTTAGCTGCTAACACATTTTTCTTCAAAGGCGTCTTAGACCCTCACACGAAGCGCCATCAACAGAGGCTACATGGCGTTTCGTGGAACGTTTCCTTTTTGTTTTCCGCATCGACTGCAAGACCTCTCTTGTTAACCAGGGGTGCGAAGTATTTTTCTTCTTTCTATCGTGTACACAATTGTCAATACATTTATCTACAAGAAAGTTGAAACGATTAAGCAGCGCATCGACACCTGCGTCTGTACTTACAGCACAAAAGTTATAAAAACAAAAACTAAGTGCACTAAATACAGCTATATCGTCAGCCCTGATGGAGTCAAAGACCGTGACTATTTCAAGGTTTATATAGTTGGCACGAAGTTCAAAGGTAACTCGAATTGATTTGTGATCGGAAATTTCTTCAATCACTTCGCAATTGAAACCTAAGTTTTGTAATGTTGTGACAAAAAAAAATACGAATAGAATTATATGTGGTGTGAACTTTAACAACCTGATTTAAGTCAAATGAAGCAGACCAATCTACCAGAGCATCTTAAATGGCCCTATTTCGGCAACCAATCAGAGGCGTTTCCCTATTTATATCCAGCGCATTAAAATTAAAAAAGAGATATGGAAAACGAGGTGAATACCTAAAAATTATTTAGTGGATCTTAGTTAATTAATCTGCCTATTCTTATTTTACGCTCGCGGCCTGTTGGCTAGTAGTCACTGCGGTCAATAATGTTATCCAAAAAAGAAAAGTTCCTTTTATTTCAGGTGCCTTCTTTTAATTATTTTCAGTTTTTGGTGAAACACCCAAGCATACGGACGCACTAGCAGGAAGATGCGCACACGCCATACATCTTTCTAAATATCAACCAACGCTTCAAATGTTTGCGCTACATAACTTTCTTCACTTTGTTCTTTTTCAGGCTCACCGGGGACACCTTTAGCGTTTCCCTTAGCACAGCCACACGATCCCCTCCTCTCCCGCAAAAGCCGTGCCCTCACTGATCTACAAATAGATATATAAACACTATACCTAGTATTTAGAGCCTTCGATACGCGCGGATTACCGGCGGATTATCTACTGATATCCGCAGTCAACTGGCGGATGCGGATAAAAATTAATCAAATTTGGCGGAATGCGGATCGGATGCCGAGGCCGGGGGAGTGGATACGGATCGGATGCGGACATACGCGGGTCCGGATCTCCAATTTTGCCGAGGCAGCCCATAAACGTGTGCGCCCGCAGCAGGCATGTACGTAACGCGTTACAATTAACGAGTTACTTCTCCCTAGTTACTATTTTCGGTAACAAGGAACGTATTTAGTTACTTTTTTAGAAAATGAATGAGTAACGTACTTAGTTACTTTTGAGGACAGGTGACGAGTAACGGTATCTCGCTACTTTTGAGGAGTAACGTGTACAACACCGCTTAGACGGACTTGTTTTTATTTTAACCTCAGTATGCGTTTATTGGGAGAATGGTGGGTGGGCAACCCGAAAAACAACTAAACCGTATGACAGTGCAGCAATGTATATCGCTGAACACGTCAATCGAGCAGTTCGCCTGACGTGTCCTGCGATAAACGTTGCTGTACTAAACTTTACAGCTCGGTATGTCCTTCACCCAGCGAACACAATAAGGTTCGTCAACTGAACCTTCTAGAACCTGGAACGGACCGAATGTAAACCCGGAGGTTGCGAAGATGGCAAGGCACATAACCTATTACCGGTTGTTCTGAATGAAGGCGCAGTTCCCGAAGATTCACCAGCTCTTCCTGAAGCTCAACACTGCCCTTCCTTCAAGCGCGTCGGTAGAACGACTCTTCAGCGTCGCCGGAGATGTGTTTTCAAGGAAGCGGAGAAACATAACTGATGAAAACTTCGAGAGGCAGCGCTTACATGCAACGACTGCTTTAAAAAAAAAAAGCAAGAAAAGAAAACATGAAATTAAAAAAAGTTGTGTATTTGGCCGTCAAAGTAAAGTGAAAAGTAACTGGTTACTTTTAAGGTAACTCACGCGTTTCTTTTGAGAATCGGTAACGAGTAACGTATTTAGTTACTTTTTCAGCAAGCAACGAGTTAGGGTATTTAGTTACTTTTTTGGGTAAGCTGTACACATCGCGACACTGTTAGCGCGAACACGACATCGGCATTTTCGCATTTTACTTCTAAATAGTATTATCGAGCGCGAAATTTTATCGCTTACAATATGGAACTAAATAAACTCTTTCTGTAGCAATAATAACTTGGATGACATCCCTTGGTTTCAAAGAGAAAAACCGAAAAAACTGGCGATCGCTTGTTCGCGCTAACAGTGTCGCGCTCTGTACATGTCTGCTCCACAAAGAGTGTAAAGTGAATAAATTGGAAAAAGTGTCAATCGGGGAGAAAATGGTTCTTTACCCCAAGAAAGATTTGATTCTGCCAAAGATCGTTTTGAGCGTTCTATCTCGCCGAAAATGACGTCAAAAGAAAAAGTGAAGAATGCAGGGGCATCAATCGTTCCGCGAAAGTGTGGTCTTGTTTAGGAGGGAAAGAACGAAAAACATTCTTCTCGCCGAGAAAATCCAAAACGTACAAGCCACAAAATTAAAAGCGTACCACCCACACAGATATATTTTTTTTCATTCACTCTTGAATTTAAGTAACATGAATGCGTCGATTGTGGGTAGGATGCGGTTCCGAATTTTGCTTATGTTATTCGGATTCGGATAAAAAGTGCATGTAGATTGGACATGATGCGAATACAACAATTTAAGAGCTTTGCGGACTCGGTTCGGGTGCGGATACAAAGTCTACGGATGATCAAACCGTTATCCGCGCAGGGCTCTACTAGTATTCTAGCATTTTTATATAGATTCCATTCAGCAGTATACAACATTTTGTTAATGCATGTTAGAATTGTAATGGGTTTTATGGTAATGGTATTAGGTTTCATGGTACCCATTACCCTCCCCCCCCCCCGCCACTTCAGCAAACTCCACCTCTCAGACTTGACGGTTTTCGTTTGATCTAAGAAATCCCCAACCAATCCCTTAGAACACAAAAAAAAATACAAAATCAATTCATGTTTTTGCACACGTTTCACAAAGCTTAAACGTCGTACCTCGCCCTCGCTAAATATCGGCATGTGTGTTCAACTCGTGACCGAACTTTTAATGGGCGCGACGAGAGCAGCTCTCAACGGCCCGCAATTCGAGTTTCTAAAGCAGGCTCGTTACGCGAGAGGTACATTTGTCAGCGGAGTGGCGGCGTCGACGGGGTGGCCGCAGAGGCGCCCTCCGTGGCGCGCCGAGACGGCGCAAAATGGCGGTGAGGAGACCACCCGCGCAGCCGTCGCCAACATCGAGACTCTGCTGCGGTATCGTTATTGAAGAGTATAGAGCCATCAGCGTCCCTTCGGCCGCAGAAAGAAGCGGAAGTGCCTGAGCTCAAAGCGTGAGCACAATTTGTTCATTCCAAACGACGCCTGCTCCCCCCTCCTCCCCCTTTCTTTCTTCGTGTGCTCTATAGGAATGTCTTATAAATGGAAGTTCAATGGCTTTCTGCTCTATGCAAGCTATGTTCGGTTTCACTTGAACCGTAGTGGGCGCTACGAGCCATCTTAGCCAACCCCGCACGCTCTGAACATGTCACGTGACTTCATGCCCCGCGCGTCCCGACGCTCCTGCGGAAGGTCACGCGACACTCACGCGGCATTGGATTGACTTCAGGGACTCGCATAGCCTCTTCTTCGGTATGTTGTATTGTGGCACGGAGAATAGGAAGACGCCAAAGCAATAAAACTACAGAAAGACGGAATTTCTTTTTTCTTTTTCTTTTGCGTAAAATTCGCTGACCTATGAGCGCTCTGTTTCCACAGATACATGCGAGGTTGATTGCTTTGGCTATCTGTGCGACTGAACCGCTCGATTGTGTTGCAAAGAGTCAATGATGGTTGCATAGAGCGCACAGGTACACAAGAAACTCGAAATCGGTAGTATAGGTAGCCTTTATGTACCGAAGGAGAGATCTTTGCCATGGTACATTTTTGCAGCTGTATCTGTGTCTCGGTAACTATATCGTTCTGTATCTCTGGTACCATCCGTAGTAACTTGTAACTCTGTCGAGCTACGCTCCTGGCTTTCTTGTATCTTGGTCAAAATTACTAGAAGGGTATGTAATTTTACAAGGAGGGTTTTAATGACATAATTATTTATACCAGGACACCATGGTCCAGACAATTTATTACGTTAACGTTTCGCTCGCCGGAGTAACTATTAAGATGCAGTTAGTATGGAACGTATGTGACGAAGATTCCTTGTAGAGTGAAACATAGGACCAGGTGAGTGGAAACTTTTGGAGGTTAGAAAATTTCTGTCGCAGTCATTCAAGAAGGCAGTTTAAGAAAGGTACGTGCTCCTCGGAATAGCTGTGCTACAGTCTATCGGGCATTTTCACCTAACGTTGAAAGGCTGGCAATAAAGTTTAGATGGTTTTCTTGGTTTATGTTTAAATGCATAAACAGAGAAACTTATGAACTAAGTAGTCCTCCAGTATTACTCGGAAATAGAATACTTATAAGAAATCAGTCAATAATCATTGTTATATTATTGCATATGTTTTCTTAAAACTAGTTGCGGAAGTGAAATGAAGGTGCGTATCTTAAAGTAAAGGACTCATCAAAAAGTTACGTGCACATCTAGATAAAACACGAAAGTGAAAAATGTTTACTGGGTGTTTGGGGACTTGAGAACTGTGTTTTTCTAAACGTAAAAGTAAACTACGTGTTGCCAAAAGCTTAGTTTCCACCCAAATGTAGCGCAGGCGATTGGAACCAGACGCCTAATTCAAAAACTTACTCTCTCAAACTATGAAACTCTTTATTTTATCCAGTTTGGAGAGGGAAGACAGAAAAAACAACTAAGGTGTGGCTTGACAAGCCTCTCCCTCTCCCACAGCAGCAGCGAAAAACAACAAAAATTAAAACGTTGGCAGCTCAGCAACGAACTCAAGATAGAAAAATTGTAGAATCAATTTAAAACCTAAGTATATGAAAATCAATAAAAAGATCATGAACAAAAACAGACCGCACATTTTTTACTCTCTCCCATAAAATGTTCACTACCACAATTTAAAAGACGGGGAAGGATATATTATAGCATGTGACCACAATTACATGTTATGGAGTGCGGCACTAACCAAGTATCCATGCAGCGAGTGTTGTAAACCACTTCCCTAAACAAAAGGTTGGAAATCGATAGGAGCAGATTATCATTGTAATTGAAAGACCTCTTATATAGTAAGAGCTAATTTACAACTATAATATATTAGGAATTTGAACGATATTGAGATTATTGAAGAGTGGTCTAGTGTGACTATCATAGGCAGCATGACATATAACACAGATAACTATTTTTAGGAGGATATGAATTTGTTTGATATTTGTTGAGGTTAAATTAGCTCACACTAAAAAGCAACAATTAAATTGCGCGTAGAAAAGAAAGTTGTAAATGCGTTCCAGAACCGAACTGGGTATTATGTATCTATATTGTACATGACATGACAGCCCTCGAAAGTTTCTCACACGTATGTTGAATCATTTCGTCCCAAGCCATATGCCGGTTAAAGATTCTCCCTAGAACTTTTGCGTTATTGACAATATGAACAGCACACGTACCAAGATAAAAGCATATTTGTATAACAACAATATTTATTTCGCGATCTAAATATGACGGTCTTAGTTTTACCCACATTTATCTGTAATTAATTTGAAAGTGACCGATGCATCGAGCTTAGTCAGAAAACTATTCGCGGCGCTCATAATTTCATTCGTTTCAACTCCCGAAAAAAATATATACTCGCATCATCTGCATAGCTAATATAGCTTATACAATCCTCAATATTTACAATATTATTAAAAACACGCCGAAGACACTTAAGACTGCTTACGTGTAGGAATCCGAAAGCATTATAGTCCCGTGGGTGAAATGTTTTCGAGTTATGTTTCTACACGTATTGATGTTGTTTCTGCCGGTATTGTATTCGGTGTGTGTGTGTTTGCATATTCGTTGGCCACCAAACCGCGAACTTTCGGACCCTCATGCCGCACAGCGATGAGGTTGACAGTCCATCTCACGAAGCACTCAACGAGCACAGATGAAGTTCGAAGTGGAACTGACGCGCCGGATGCAGCGCGACACGTCTTTTTTTTTGCACACGGCACTCCGGCGGTGACATCACGCTCCCCAATGCGCATGCGCGGCGCCCCCGCCGGCTTCACGCCTTCCGTGACGAAGCATCTGCGTTGCTGTGCTTTTCTTTGTGTCTTATTTCTGAGGCGCATCCGTTTTGACCTTGAGCGGCGCATGCTTGATGACGCATTTTTATGGCCATCATTCGGGCACAACGCCGACGCCACCCTTTCCCGTAATGGGGCATATGAGGCTTTTGCCTTAATATATAAATAAAAAGAAGAGGCCCCAATATACTGCCTTGCGGCACACCAGCTGTTATCGGCCTAAGATTAGATCGGAGGGTAACGGAACTTACCGTTACCTGATTCAAAAGTTAACAGCCATCGTGGAAATTTTCAATAGAAATATGGCGGCAAAGAAACCCGCGTTTACATGAATATGCATTTCTCCTTCTGACAAAAAGTGAACCCAATTTTCTCATTAAAATTCGAAATATCGCTTGTAACCTTTGAATCAGGTAACACTAAATTCTGAAACACTACCATCTGGTCCTTATAACGCTATAGTGCTACATTTGGGTGGAAACTAAGCATTCGGCAACGCGTTAGTTTGTTTTTTTTTGCGATGAGAGAAAGATGGTTCTTTTTTCTCCCCAAAACCCGGTATCCTTACGTCACGTATGTTTGTTGTAATTGCTTATCTTTGTTCATACTGGAACTTAGTCGCATAAGGACTGTAAACATGCACAGATCGGAGTGTGCAATCAAGTTCTCGATTTTCGTATAAGACAGATGTCCTCCGGTTTTTTACAACTTATTTAAGAACGAAATTTTCTAAAACAATTTTGAAAAACAACAAAAAACAACGAAAACATAAAAAAATCAGCAGAACCCATCCTTTGGGAATGATTATCTACGTTAATGCGAATAGCATCAAACTGTGCGGAGTTATGCGCGTTCGTCAGGTGGCCGGCACACTCTAGATACGCCAGCCCACTCTTGAGGCGATTCTAAATTTGTTGACACTTTCACAACCTTGCGCACGATCTCCGCAGCCCAGCACGTGCGTTTGTGTCACTAGGAAGGCGAGCAAAGCACGCGCCATACGCACAAACACTCGAAAATGGTAGCGACCAGACTTTCTGGCGTCTCAGCTAGTCTCAACCAACGGTACTCTAAACGGTTGTTTATATCTTTACCATAGGACGCGCTTTACAGCGCTGTCACAGCTACCGGTGCGCGCGCGTTCCATGCACGAGGGCTCATTCCGCTCTCGTGAGGCTGAGCACGGCCGCTACATCACCCTCTCCCGAGCGCGGGAGAGGGTGAGCCAGCGGCCGTGCTCAGCCTCCGAGAGCGGAATGAGCCCTCGTGCATGGAACGCGCGCATCCGGTAGCTGTGACAGCGCTGCAAGCGCGTCCTATGGTAAAGATATAAACAACCGTTTAGAGTGCGTTGAATGACTGCCTTCATAGCTCTGTGGTTAGCGCGTCTGCCTGCTGATCAAAGGGTCAACGGTTCGAATCCCAGCCGGCGCCGGTCTTTTTTATTTATTTATCGACCCGCGGCGTAAGAGGTTAGATAGCCAGATAGATACATAGACGAAAAGTGCGTGAAGTAGCCAAAGAATGCTATTCGCATTAAAAACATCAAGTACATAACGATTTTAAATTGATGAGGCTCTAAGAATCGACCGCGCTCCTCGAAACATGACAAGCTTTGAAAGCACTGATGTATACCCGGCGTCAGCTAAAAACTAAACAAACTGATATTTCTATGACAAATTTCCTTTCGGAGGTGTACACTCTGCCAAACAAAAATATAACCGTACAAATAACACGTGCGCAAGTACATACTGTGGTATATAGGACGAGCTATCTATGGTACATGACAGCATGGTGGTTGTGCCTCAATGAACAGTGCTCTGCCCCATCGTTCGAGCCGTCTACTTGCTTCGTGGTGAACGCTTGACGTGGGGTTGTAGCGATTCCACCGCGTAAATGTGTATATATTTTTTTCTTTGAATACCGCGGTTGCTCGTAAATCTTAGCCGGCACAGCCGTTTTGTGGCCTGATGGCAGCTTGGCACGCCATGGCGCGTCGCCTCATTGATTCCCGGGTTTTATGCTAATGAAGGGCAATTAGCGCGCGATCGATACCGCTGCGAATCGTTGAGAAACTCTCCACGTACGTTGCGGTTTCCTGTGTCGGATTTCAGGTGCCCTCGTTCACGAGAAGCGAGTGGAGAAACCACGTTATTTATTCTAAAGAGAAGTCAAAATGATGCTTTATCAGAACGTTGTTATAGCAACTCTCCGCGTTGGCGGGAACTTCGTCGAAATCATAATGATTTTGAATCACTCCTATTTTTATCTAACGGTAGCAAATCACCCTCAATTATTGGTGCTGATAATGTATTAGCCCTACCTGGGAACACCCTTTTTAACTGGAGAGGAGGAAAAACTATTATTGGTGGAATATGGAGAATTCATTAGAGTGCGGTCCTCGTTGTGGCCGTGGTGGCGGCGACCTCCTTAGCCCTTTCCACCAAGGCGCGTTGCACCTCAGAGTCGGAGCTTCGGAGCGAAATCTCTCACTCATCATGGGATGGGATTGGGGGAAAGGGTCTTGTGGGCAAGCCCAGATTATGTGGGGCAGAGTGGCTTTGTCGCCACATACTCTCTAGAAAAAACCCGTGTGTCTACTTTCCCGCACAACGCTCGGATAGCCAATCACCGCAACTTACGGAGGCAGCTCAGCGAGTGACGATGACGAAACATTTTATAGTCGGGATATTCAGCAATGCAAAACGTCATGCTCGCTTAATGTCGAAACTCAGACTGCATTTTTTGGTCTAAACATGGGTATATTTCGGCATCGTCATTCGCTGAGCTGCCTCCGTAAGTTGCGGTGATTGGCTCTCCAAGTGTTGTGCGCGAAAGTAGACGCACGGGCTTTTTTTTACAGTGTAAGGGGAATTTCGAGGTGATGTACATTGAGAGGAAGATGTGGGTAAGGGTGGCTAAGTTTTGAAAAGTGCCCCTCTGGAGTTGGCGCCAAGCATATGGGCCTGCTCCAGGGTGAGGAGTCTTGTCGGCTGGCGGATAGACCTGACGGGAGAAAGAAGGTAGTGTGTGGTGATTTCATGAAAGCTGGATGGACAATCCCTGGAGGTCGTCCGCATATAGACTGTGTCTACGTTGAGGAATTTGGCTTAGCCTTTTGGAGATATTGATGACTGCCAGATTGAAGAGAATGGGAGAAAGCACAGCCTCTTGCGGGGTTCCCCTGCTGCCCAATAGACTTCTTCCAAAACCGACGCGCCCCATCGCGGCGAAATACCACGCAGTGCACTCTGGGAGCTAGTTGGCCACTCAGTTTCGGTTTCTACTGAGCAGCTTCATCTCATGCTATCACGCCGCGACCGAACGCACTGCTTGCGTGTTCGATTATCTGACTTTTTACGAATGTACAATACACTGATTCTCGAGCGATACAAAACGAAGACCGAGGCACTCTCCTTGGTTCCCGAAACACCGGGTATTTTGCGTGCGTATGCAAACGTAATAAGACGTGGCTTAATCACTTCACCCCCTAGTGCATCTTTGAGCTCAATTTCAATAATCCCGTCTAGTACCCATGAACTACAACTGAAATTTGGTCACCTTGAGCCTTACACGTATTTTGTTTGCCAAACCTCCGCTTCTTGTTACTTCCTTGGGCGAAAAGCCAGCCGCATCCTCACAGGAGTATCAAAATTGAGCCCAGCGTTGACGCATGAACTTTTAAGGAAACACAATAAATCCGACCTCACTAGTACACAAAAGTTACTATGATGTCTTCCTCGTGTCATCATATATCTCCCACTCAAATTTTATGCTGATAGAAGATTAAGTTTTCGCAAACGCTGAGATTGGGTAGCTACGACGGAGGCCCTAACAAGCGTCCCCTACTCCTCACTAAGCCTTTTTGGACGAGCTTTACTGACGCCCAAGATCTGTGCCTGAACGGTGTCCTGAAATTATCTCCGGATATTCAGTCAGGAAGAAGGCAAACACATTACAAATATTATGGCCATTAGCAACCGTCAGATGCGCTTTGAATAATTTCGTTCGTTTGGCGCACCGCATAGGGGTTCATGCCCGTCCGGCGCACTTCCGGCAAACGGTGTGACATTCTTCACACAAGTGCTCGACTTTTGCTGCCTTAAAACGGTTTGTATGTGCGAATGTGCCTATACGATTGCAGGATAACTTAATGCGCATACGCGATGTTGAATATTAGTGGAATGCAAGTGGGCGGGGATTTCACTTCGTGCAGTGCTGCGGGTCAGTACAGATAAGAGATAAGAAGTGTATAAAAATTGAGCTTTTCAATGGCGCCCCCGAGTTTTACTTCGCGTACTCAGGCGTATTAAGAAGAACAATAATTGCAAAAAGTCATATTTCGTTTATGAACGCACGAAACAATCAAACTTTCTGATCAACAACACTAATGTAAAGGCGTGAACTCGATGTATGAATACTTATTGGCTGCTACAGCTTGTTGATTTGTACACAAGCAAGATCCCCGAGCTTCGCAGCGTCGAGATTCCCAGCACTGGCTCGTCCACATACCTCGAAACGCTAACAGAAAGGCTTAAGTACAAAAATACAACAAGCATGTGTTGAGACAGGCTATACGTCTCGGGCTTGTGCTAAAGTTTCGAGGTCTGGCCATTTAGGTTAGTTTAGAGACCACAAATGACGCTCTCGGGACCAGAAAACATGAGACAACGGCCGTTAATAGTCCACGCTGTATGTATAATCTCTTGTCGACGTGTCGATTGAAACCGAAACCATGCCACATCTCCTCCCTGGCCAACTAGTTCCCAGAGTGCAACGCGCGCCGTGTTGCATGCAGGGCTTTATGGAAGTAGTCTATTGGATAGTGTCTGACGTGACGTGATGTAGTCGGTGATGTCTGTAATGGATGAGTCATCAAGGTTGCGGAGGGCGCGGTTGATTATTCCGTCCGGTCCTGGCACCGAGTTGGGTTTCACTTTGGAGATTGGCCACCTTACCTCCGCCTCCGTCTCCGCGATATACCACTCCATATTGGTGTTTTGCTGCCCAGGGCAAGAGGCGGGGAGGGGCTAAGTGAATTTTCGGGCCCGATTGGTAGGTATTATTCGGTTGAATGATCGTGAAAATCTTGATCCGAGCCTGAGAAATTTTGCACAAGTTTGGTCATACGATTCTTTTGTTCCGATTTGCTTTGATTCGGATCAAGGAGGCGTCGCAAGAATAGCCAGGTCTTTTTCAGCACGAGGTTCCCACGCATTTGATCGCAGATTTGTCCCCATTGCTCTCGCACGAGTGTACTTGCGTGTGAGTTGATTTGTCTGTCCGATTGGGATATTCTGGTCTTCAGTTTGCGGTTGTGTTTGTTCTTTTTCCATCTTTTTAGCATGCAACGGTAGGCTTTCCATAGATGTTCCAGATGGGAGTCTACCGTTTCCGATGACATACTCGGGTCTAGTTCTTTAGTGGCTTCTCTGATATTCCAGAGCAGCTGATTAGTCCACTGATTGATATCGGTGATCTGTTCGTGTCTGCTTCTATTTTCTGTGGTGTTAGACTCTCTGATTGCCCTGAAGCTTTCCCAATCAACCAGGGTGCTTTGCCTTAGGGTGCGAGTAAGCCTCAGGTTGGGGGATAGTGTTGTGCTTATGATCAGATGATCACTACATAGGCTGTGTTCAGTGACCGTGCTCGTGACCCCGTTGATGCGTGATGAGAGGGTGAGATCTGGTGTTGTGTCTCTATGCCTGTGGGTTTGTTGAGTTGGTCTCTAAGGTGAGGTGATGTCATTGTATCTGTAGCCAGAGGTCTCTGCCCTTGGGACTGGAGCTCGGGTAGCCCGATGTGAGCGGCATTAAAGTCTCCGACTATTAGGAGAGTGGGTGGGCCCGCCTCTTCTCTTGTCAGCGAGAGTAGCTGGTTGAATCGGTGTGTCCTGCCCTGAATATTTGGTGAGCTGTATATATTTAGGACACATGCCTTAGTTCCACCCAGCTTCCATGAGTAGACTGTAACTAAATCACGAGGGACGTCTATATCGCCGAATTCGTTCCGCGACGTGGGGATGTTTCTGCGCTCCAGAAGAGCGGTCTTGCCATTTTCTATTCCTTTGTAGGCTTTATACCCCTGCAACTTGACCTGAGTTTCTACTTCCTGGAGTGCAATTATATCCGGGGAATTCGGTGTTGTGTTTTAAAAGCTGCAGGTTGACTCATTTCCGTTTGTAGCCTCTGCACTTCCACTGCCAAACTGTGACTCATTTGTGATTAGTATGTGCCATGGTGCGATGGTTCGCGAGATTGTGGGGTCCGCCGCGTGGGTGGTCTGATACGTTGGGGTGGGTTGCGTGAGTTGATACTGGGAAACTCCAGGGAAGGCGTGCCTTGATCTGGAGCCGCGTGTCGGATCCCAGTACGCCTTTGCCACTCTGCTTTCAAATTCTTTTAGGAGGCTACGAAGCGAGCTTTGCATCGCGGCTTTTATTGCGTCGGCAATCTTGTTGGCAATGTTTCGCTCCAGGTTAACGCATCCCTCTCTGATTAAGAGGATGTCCTGCTCCAGCTTGGAGCATTTGCTGCCGGGCTCAACGTTGGATCGAGGG
Source organism: Ixodes ricinus (assembly GCA_037355805.1). Classification (NCBI taxonomy): domain Eukaryota; kingdom Metazoa; phylum Arthropoda; class Arachnida; order Ixodida; family Ixodidae; genus Ixodes; species Ixodes ricinus. Next base: position 53,862 of record JAZHYW010070361.1, on the reverse strand, counting down.
GTGTTAGGGGTGGTGTCTTGATCCTCTGGTTGAGTTGTCGCGGCCCTCCTTTTGGGGCTGGGGGCGCGACGGGGGCTTGCGCGCGCATGCTAGCCTTAAAGGTCTGATTCTCCTGTCAGATTGTGTGTATCTCGTGTCTAGAGGCCTGATGTTCTCTAAGGAGGTTTTGGTTTTCCTTCCGAAGCGCCGTCATCTGAGCTCGGAACTTAGCGAGCTCTGCAGCTACCTCTTGTGGGTATGGGAATGTTGAGAGTGGGGTACCTCTACACCGAAGCCTACAGCTTTAGAGGTGTCCCGCGCCTCGGGGGGGGGGGGTGCATGGAGTCTACCGTCCAGATGTTTTTTGCCGGTCCGTGTGATGACCTCCCTCTGTTGGTGGACGATGTTCTGCCCCGGTTGATAGAGGGGGACTTCGTTGTTCGTCTTGCTCTTGTCGGCGACTTACTCGCCGTTCTGCCTCTGTCTGGGAAGGCGGGCCAGTTCTTGGCGTCGTCGGTACTGGGAGGTGGTTTTTGACTGCCTTGTGGACTCCTCGCCCAGGCGGAGGTCGACGGTGGGGTTACTTGCGAAGGTGGCCTGCGGCGCGGTTGGAATCTCTTCGGGCATTCCGGCGTTCCCATGCGGTGAGGCCCGCCACACACCACGCAGCGAGGCGTGCGTGGAGGGTTATCTTTGGGGTTTTCAAGGCCGCAGTTGGAGCACTTGATGGTCTGGTGAGTGCAGACATCCTGCCGATATCCTTTTGCCAGCACTTGATACAGGCTTTGGTCTTGTGTCGATACGGGGTACACCGGTAAGTGGCTTTCCAGTAGCGAACCCAGAAGGGGACTTTTGGTCGGTTGAATAATATTTGTACAACTTGGTTTCCCCGAGACACCTTGCTGCGAGTATATGCAGGTCCGGGTTTGAGTTGATCAGCGCCTGGTTGATTTCGGCTTGTAGAGTCCTCCTCAGGGATGTTGAATATAATTTCCGCAGTGGTGTTAGCGGGGGCACAAACGTGCGCGGTGAATTCGTATTCCTTGCCTTTGACCAATATTGCGTTGACTGAGCACAGTTTCCTTGCGCACTCTTCCTCCGGGGAGCTGATTACAAGGAAGTTGGCCTTTGTAAATACGCAGATTCTGTCCCTTGGGTTAGGTGTGAGCTGTGCCGCCTGAGTGACGCAGTCGGCTAATGTGGTAGGTGAGACGGTGCTGAGGTTTAACCCACCTCTGGGGTGAGGCACTGATTTTGACGTGGTCCTCTGGGAGGCGTTCAGCGGGTGAGGCCCTGCGCCCGGGTCGTCCCCACGCCGGGGCCAGTCCGGTGATGCTCTTTGTCACTGAAGTTGCAGCTGGCGAGGTCACAGGCGATGGTGGTGGAGTCGAGCCGGGCTGGCTGGCCGCGTTTAGAGCCCGTCTGAGCCTTCGGATGTCCGTCCAGGACTCGTCGTATTGCTCTGAGAGGAGGTTTTCTCCGGCTACAGCAACCTCCATTGCCGATGGCGTTCCTAGGCCCAACCGTTAAGCCCTGCGCCTAGGCCGAGTACCGGCGTGGCCCGCTGAAGATCAGCCGTGGGCCCGAAAATTCGAGTGTTGAGACCCGGAAAGGGGTAGCCGCTGAGTCCTCTTCACTTCCGATATGCTTTGGTTTCAATTGTTCGTGCATGGCTTGCGAAGTTTCGCGAAAAACGTCGAATATCAGCGGAGCCGATCTTAGGCGCGCCCTTTCATCACGACGACGGTGGCGCCTCCGTTTTACTGGAGAAGCATGTGCGTTCGTTAACGCCGAGGTCCCAAGCACAGCTGAGCCAGCAGGCATACTGCTTTCAGAATTTGTGATGCCCTGCGGGGTTGTAATTTTTCCAAACAGAGTCGTCCGGCTTGTTCAGCAGCCATCTGAAGTTCTTCCAGAGTCAATATCCTATGAGCGAAAACCACGTCTATTATGCGGTAATCTCTCAAATACGGAATATCGCGTAATGCATGGAGAAATCACGCTACACTTTTTCACCGTGCCCCCTAGTTCTGATGCCGCTCCCTTGCCTATCTCCCTTATCATCACAACCCGTACCCCTGCTCCTCTTTTTTTTTTTTTTTGAATTCTTTGGTTTTGCTTCACTATTGTGAGCATTTCAACCTACTTTGTTCCAGCTGAAAGAAGTCTCATTCTCTTCGTACTGCCTCATCCCCTTTCCCTCTCGTTCTTTCATGTTCCCTGAGAGTGCGATTTCCATTTTGTTTTGGTTACATTTGTGATATAGACAAACTGAAGGTCAGAGCTGCCCAGTAACGTTGAAAGGGCGCCGATTTAACGCATAACTTTATTAGCCCCGAGAAGTTCGCGTGGCGCCCTCTTACGGCGAACCGGGGTGACGTCACGGCGGGGACAGAATTTTTCCCCGACTCGCCCCGCTCGCCCTGTGGAGGTTGTGACGGCGTTAGCTGTCGGCGCGCTCGTTTCTATTTAATTTTTTTTTGTGCGTGTTTTTCGTAGGAGGTGTAAATTTTAATATGTGGCTTTATTGAGGTATGGCCTGTAGCTGTAGGCGAAACTTCAACTAACATTTCAGGCCTGGTTGACAGGGCAGGCGGCGCATGAATCGCAGCTGGTATATGAAAATAAAGAAATATGGCCACAATTGCAGGAGCATCACTATAGATTTACATCTCACACAATAAATGCTGCTGATGGTCTGAATGAATTGGAAAGTTATGTATACTATTTCGTTTTTTTTTAATCTCTGTTTTTAAACAAGATTGCCGAAGCAGAATAGCTGCATGCTGCTCGAGCAACATGTTAAATACAGTCTGGGCCATGGAGAGAGAATCGCAAGTGAGACAGCCCAAGTACAGGGGCAAAGTAAAGAGAGAAGGAACATTTATTTATATACATTGCTCGCCCTTTGACCTTTCCTGGATTCGGAAAGTATTTAAATAAATTCCACTCGTGGTATCTGTCGACTTGTTTATATTATCCCTCAAGTAATGTACAACAAACGTAAGCGAAGGTGACTAGCCCGTTATTAGTTCCTTAGGCTCTAGAATTGAGATTTTAGCGAAATCAAATTGGTCCCGAAGCTAAAATACCAGAAGCTTTTCTCACGCAAACTGTCACCCTTCACAGGTTTCACATTTTCTTCTACTAGTGCAGCATCTACCACTAAACAGCCGTTCGAATGCTTGCTGTTCCTCCTGTTTTCCTCTGTTGTCAGCGAGTCCAGCTGTAGGGAGTTTGGAAGCTGAGGAAGCTTTTGGGGACCTGCAGCAGTGCCTCTTTTAATTGGAAATGACAACTCACTAAACGGTGTATTTTCCGAGTACCCAAGGATGGAATAAAGAAAGAATGTCAGGAAAAAAGTAGAAACATTCCAAATTATAGTACTATTGCTGCGCATATTTTGGGCAGTTCACTAGATCTCATACAGACAACGGGGGACAATTCGGCAGTTTTTCTTGCTACCATACAAACTAATTTCCAGTGATTGTGCATCTTCTAAAAAATAAGACATTCCTGCATACATGTATGAACGGTATCATTAATTCACGAAGCAGCTACATTTATGTAAACCAATCCTGTTCCACGAGCACTTCAAAGGCCTTCGGACTTAGGGCCTTTAAAGCATCTGCGAACCAGCGCATGCAGAGTGGCACGCGCAGAGTCGGGGTCGCGAGCTAATTTGCCGACCGACCAAACGCCCTTGATATAAATGCCATTTCAAAGGCCTGCAGGGCGGGATGTAATATTCTCCTAAATCATGAACATGCAAGGAACAGAATTCCAGCGTCTGAAACACTCACGTCGCTGCTTCACCGACCCCTCGCAAGATTGCCTTGTGTCGTGTGGACGAACGGGGAGGTTCATCGGCGGAATTGCCTCCGCCGATAGCTTTCGGGATTTGTAAACCAATTATAAAGGTAAAAGTGACAAGCAGGCTTATAAAATGTACGGAAGCACGTCAATATCGGCATAACCCAGCGTTTTGTACACCGGGTAAACGAGGTCCCGCTCCTCGAAGAGCTTGCCGGCACACAACGCCAAACCAGGAAACCGGTGCCGGGAAGCGAGCCGGACGCGAGATCGCGGAGCGGAGTCCTCTTCCTGACGTCACGGTACACCTCACCCAATCAGGGCGCGGCGACCGCAGCGACGCTTGTGTTCGCTCTCGGGGCTAATACTCTAAATTAACATTCATCCAAAGTCTCAGTTGCACAGCGGCTGATCTAAAATGAGACTGTCAGGTTGATGGTGTCGCAGCCAGGATTCGACTATTCCCCATATTGGAGACGTATATATAACAACGAGGAGCGGTAGTTGTCTGCTAACTTGCAGGGCACTTCGGTAAAATTGTTTTCTGCTATTAAGATTCGTGTAGTTGCGTATATGTCATCCGGGCCATGATTAACCTATACAATACTTCTCCTTTTTTTCCATTTAAAAGTGTATAATGCCAGCGTTTTGTCACGCACTTGAAGAATGCGAGATGCACATCCCGTTTGTAGGGTTAATTATTGCCCGCATTCTCTTTACATTCCCCCACACCTAAAGTGAACTGCGATCGACTGAGGCCAAGAAACACCAGTGCTAAGCTCGCATTTCACAAGTTCTCAGTCGGAGCATAAACGCTATCTAGAGTCGGATAAAGGCCCCGTGAGTTACTGCCGCCAACCGATATTCGTTCCTAAGAAGAAAAACAAAATCAAGATCGCTTGGCGACGGCTGCTGTATACTCCATCGGTAATAGCTCCGTCTCTTGATTACTTCTTTTATTTCTAGGCAGAGCGCGCGTCCCTATAATGTACTGATTATAAAGGGTCTGGGCGTTCTGATTACGCCCGTGGACAGCACAAACACACATATAAAAGAAGTCCGACCACTCGAGTCGCGCCGAGATAAAGGAGGGCGAGGAGAGAAAGTCTGTGCGGCATCGTGGATGATCGCCCGAGTCTACGCCGACGATCACTGTAATGGACTCGGCGCTCGAGATACAACTCGTCGGATCTGAAAACCGCACCAAGCGCGTCAGTATGCGTCCCACACAAAGAGGGAGCTCGCGACTGGCGCCTTATCAAATTCGTCCCGAGCCTTGTCTCATCCATTTCCGTATATACAGACCACTGGTATATACACTTCGTTTCATCTCAGGATGAACCGCGGTGGACGGTTCGAGCCATCCTCCAGCCAATCCAGCACTGCGAACCTGTCACGTGACTACGCGTTACTCTCGAAGGTGCACTTACCTGAAATTTGAATCGATTTCGATGTGGCTCGTAGCGATATCTTCGGTCCGTCGTATGAGGTGAAACGAACTCGTAGAGAAGAACTCGCGGGGCTCCTTTCTATCCAATCCCTCTTCCCACAAAATTAAAGTATACACAGAAAAAAATTGAAAAAAAAAGTATAAAAAGTTGGATAAGGTTTGGCTGCAATCGAGACAAACGGAAAACAAAAATCTTTATGGCACTCCATCGGCTTGGATATCGAGGGGTCTTGGGGCCCGCCTTATATGATGTATTTTTTTATCCCTCCGTTTTATCATATTTCAGTTTTCTTTTTGAATTGCGTCGGAAGGAAGAGGTATCGCCGGGGCCGTCTCAACGCGGCTTATCGGTTTCACCTGTGACTCGAAGACAGGGGCGGCCCGCTCTCAAAACACGGTTTGTATACAGAGGATGAAATCGTGCGATGGAGCACTTACCAGCGGTGGCTGGCAGCAGGCGCCTGCCCTCAACGCGACTCGTCGTCATCCCCCCCCCCCCCTCGCCCTTCATACCGTCCATCGCGCCCACAGGCGAAACGTCAGTCGAATAAACGCACAGACGAAAACGAAGCGCGGCGGCGGTGGCGGCGATAGCGTGGAACGTTGAGTTCTGTGTATGTGTAAAGCGTCCCGGGGTGATAAGTTGGGAATTCGCCGAGGTGCGTATGGTAGCGCCGAACTTTGCGCCACTTTTCTTTTCTTTAATTTTTTTCTCTTTCGAAAAGACTCGATCGACCTCTCTCGGGTGAACTGGAATAAGTGATATCACACCTGATAAGACCCCAATTGGTCTCGCTCGTTTGTTTTGCTTTTGTTTTTGGGGTTTGTCGCTCTGACTTACTTGTCAGTTCTTTTTCTTTCTTTTTTCTTTTTACCGATAGCGGCACGGAGACGGACGGTATCCATACAGAGTGGTGGTGGCATGCTCATTCCCCGTTATCGTTCCGAATTTTAATTCGAGTTTAACTCTGTGGAAGTCAACTTTCGCTCGATGCCCGGCTCTCCGTCGATGACTGGGTGCTTACTCCTTCGAGAGTTGGCTGCTCGGACGTTGTTTGTGGCCCTTCTTCTTCTTTCTTTTTTTTGTCATTCTCAGGTCGCGAGTATTGATCCTTCGGGCTTTGTGATAACCTAGGATCTTATTTATACCTTGGGTCAAGTAGCGCGCGGAGTTTATCAACGGCGAGTTAAGTATAGCGGCTTTATTGTTGTTGTGTCTTAAGGGTATAGGAGTGCGGCTGCCGCGGTTGGTCTCGCGCACGAGGATGTGGGCACGGTTGTGAAATCTTAAGCGACGTCCGGTTCAAGATTACGCGCTAAATACCGGCAAACTTTAGAGAAGCTTCAAAGAGACCAGACGCCAGGTTAGCAAGCACTGCTAAGTGAAATGCGCTAAATGCATTTTCGACACGGGGATCGACTTTCTTACACCGACGTCGTTGGTAAGTTTATTAATGCTCGATGATTGGTGAGGTAAAGACTCCCGTAGATCAATTTCGACGTTGACCCCAAGTTTATCTTCTCCCGCGGCTCTCTGTGGTGGCAGCATATGCTAAATGTTTTCGTTATGAGTGGAACTCGTTTCCTGCTTTGAAACGCTGTGCGGTTCCCATTGAAAGAAACGTGGCGCCCCCGGATGTTGCCGTACAGGTTCGCTCAGTGGGAGAGCCAGAACGATTGGCAATAAGGGGTTGCATAATCTAAGATACGGTATGTGTGTGTGCGTGTGTGCGTGGGGGGATTATCCCTAGCAATAAGGCTGCCTGTTTTCTAGAGCCTATCTTCTATATTTTGTTTGTAAGATATGCACCGTCCAAGCACAGTACTCGTTGAGTTCTGTGGACTATTTTGTCCAACTATCCTTTTGTTAGGAAACGTTTAGAACCAAAACAAGAGAGAGACAGAGGGACAGAGGGAGGGAGAAAGATACGTATATATAAAGAGCGAGGACGTGACTACCGAACTGAAGCAAGCGCGTCCCTGTAGGCCTTATTTCAGCTCATTTCTTTATTCTTGGAGGATTTTGCCACCGGTGGAATCCCCACATCTGTGGCGTAGACGCCTGCTCACGTGCGTCCTCGTCGAAGCTCCCGCTCTCTTGGAGATGCACCCCGCAAGGCCTGCGCAAAACCGACTCGAGAAGGCTCCACCACCGTCCTCTTCCGTTTCCGTCGCTTTCGCGGACGAGTGAAATTGCCCCGAGTGTACGGTGCCAGTATAACAAGCGAGTTTCTTTTGCTGTTTTTTTCGGTACGCGTAGCAAACGCACAACTGAACCCGGTGGCGGGTCGCAGGGTTACTATTTCGCAGCGGGGGGAGCGTCGAGAATCCTCCGCGGGTCATTTGCATACCCTAAAGACGTGCAACGCTTTCCGGCTTGGTCGAATTCCAAAGCAGCGACGACCGCGGGAAGGAACCCTCCTCAGATTGGATTTCGTCCTAATCTGCAAGGCACCCGTGAAATGAAGCCGCGAGCGTTCCCTCGGGGCTCGTCCTTGATTCGCCTAAGAAGGAGGACTTCTTCCTTCCGATTCGTTGGATATTGCCTCGCGATTTCTTTTATTGTTTTTCGCTGGTACTTATCTGCCTTCTCTAGACCTCTCCCGCCGTTTTACATAGAGGTTTCCTGACAATTGTATTCCACAAACACTTTAGGTGCACAGGGTCGCGCGGCACGCGCTCGCGCTCGATGTTCAGAATAATAAGTGGGTTGGAATGGAAGTCTTATTAGGCTTACCGCCAAGAATTTGGAGAGTGTGTTTGAAGCTACTAAAGGTACGCACTTTATTTTATGTCGAAGCAGTTTATGTCTAGGGTTCCGTGAATTTTTCATGTGCGTCAACAAAAACTCTACGCTCGCACCGCCGCAAGCGCCGCAGGCGCACGCCGTCCTTGTATAAAATATCCGAAGAAGTAAATAACCAAAATAAACCGTTGACGAACTCACGTGCAAGATGCCGTTTGTTTCAGGCTTCTGCTTTAGAACAGTTACTGCTGCAGACGCCGGTACGTGCGGCGCGTGGACCACCATTCGCTGCATTCTCCTTGACGCTTGGGTAATTTAGCAATAGATCTATTCAGTAGATTAGTTATTATCAATAGGCACCATTTTCAAGATCAGTAGCCTCTCAGGGAGATAATAAAGGTTTCTCAAAGGCTTGCCACCGTACCGCCCGCGTCGGTCATGTCTACGCTCGCACCGCCCTCTGTTTGTCGTCGTTCCAAGCGCTTCCGTGCCTATTTTCCTTTCCTTACGCTCTCGCAGAGTGGCGGTCACGTCGCGCGTGTCTACTTTCCGCCGGGTGGTGGTTCTGTCGCGCGTGTCTAGTTTCCTTCGGCTCCATGGGGCGGCGATAGTCGTCCACGCAAAATAATGACCATCGATCAAGACAACAACAAATGCATGGGCGTACCTTTCGTCATGATGACCACCGTTGAAGACAACACATGTATTCGTACCCTTGTTCAAAATTCAGTCACGTCTGTGTCGTGTGCTAAACAGCTTCGCTGGTCATCCACCTTCACAGAGTGGAATGACTCATCGTTTTTTTATATTATCTTTTCGTGTAGAGATCTCCTCAAACGTACGTTGACATTCTCAGTGAGGCCGAGCGCTATGACGGGCCACGAAGTGCTAACTTTCGTTGAAGAAAAAAAAAGTAAAAGGGGGGGGTTATTGACCTTTTTTTTTTGTCATAACTAAACCCGGGGTATGAGAAAAGTACCAACAGTTCCCCTGATAAAGTTCGTGACTACACGTTGTTCGATCCTAGATGTCATTCTCTGGTTTTGTGCCTCAAACCCAATTTAATGCCACGGAGTTGTATGAGAAAGGCAAACATTGAATTATGAATAAGAACAATAGTTGAGCGAGACACCGAGAAATGTAAAACTTTGTCGAAGACCTAAGGTGTTTCTTATGCTTTGACACACTTACGTTGTGCTGATTAAATGGGCGCGCCTGACCAAATAAAAAAAGTTCTATACAAACTTAAGCAAAGCATGAACCTATTTTAAAACATAATCAATCAAATATGTCTCCTTTTCTGCGATATGGGGACGCCGATTTAAATATGTTTTGTGTTATCCTTCTGTTAGTAAAGCTGAATCCGGATTAAAAAAAGGCAAGTTTCTGAGGGAACTAATTTTGTCCCACAAACAATAAGGGATTAAACTTTTGCGAAGTGCAAATTGTGAAGCGCAGCGAGACAATCACGCAAACAAACCGGACCGACGGCTCAGTTACGGGAACAGTTCTCAATTCTTCCTCGCTTCCTTCCGAAGTATTTTTTACTTCATTGCAACGTCATAAACTCGACCTGAGCCCCCTTGTATATTTGAGACCTTGGTGGAGGAAGAGAGAGTGTCTGAACAGCACCGCCTTGCCATGGAACAAGAGGTACGAAGGTTCGCTCGCATTTCTGATGACTGCCGTGAGATGGAGCAACGATCCTGGACTAGTTGGATGCCGATGAGAGACACTGAAGGAACCGTCCTTATGTGCGAACACATTTACAGGGCCCTGTATACGCCCCACTCGGCGAGCGTGGCCTTGTATACGAAGGCCTCTAAACCGACAGTTGTCGTGCCGGGAGATGCGCCAAGGCAGAGCAAACTTTTGTCCTGTTGGCTGGCCTTGTTGAGACACCTCTCCCATCTTCCACAGGGATTCTGGCATCAGAATACTATCAAATGGGGTTCGCGAATTTAGCATGGACACTATCAGGTTGGTTGGCGCGCACTCAGGTTATAGAACGAGAGACCATGTTGATACAGCCGTGATGTTAGGAGGTCAAAACAGCTAGATTTTGACGCTTCTTAGGCGAGCAAGCGTGCGAATGAAAAATCACGCGGCTCTTATGGTACATTATGTGAACTGCAAACAACTTTTGAAGAAAGTTTAAAAATTTTTTCAGAACTTCGCGAATGACTGCTTGTAGTTTGTGAAGCGGATTTGATTATGCATTTGTCTGCACGCTTCTTTAGGTTTATCTGAAGCGGCAGGTATACTTAAGAAAGACAAAATGTTGACAATTTACATGTTATCCGTGATTGACGAGCGTGCTGGTAGACATTATTTTATAAACTAATAACGACACTATAAAAGTCTTATTGCTGCAGCCGGATGGTGGAACTGTAAGAAAAGCAACGAAAAAAGAAACATGTGATTAACAATAAAGGAAACACATTTAAACTTAACCTTGAAGTCTCCAAGAATATTGGGGATACATACAAATGACCCGCACGAGATGCACATAGCACGACACTGGTAGCACCAACAAAAATGACGTGTTTTCTTCGTGTTTTTTTTTTAGAATCGCAAGGTTGTAATTAGAATCACTAGTGCAGTAGAAACTGCTCGTTCAAAGTACCCACATAAGCGATAACGTCTGTTGTTTGTCAAAACCCTGTCTGAATAAAACGCGAAAAGCGCTAATGTCGTGTTTGCGCTAACAGTGTCGCGCGGTGTACGTGCAGCCACAATATGTAAGCCTTTATTTTGTTTATCTTATAAATGTTTAATCTACTTTTGTTTTTCTTCTGCACTCTTTTTTTTTCACCTTCAAGCTGCATGTTTTTCAAAAAAGGGCCCAACTGCGCATGATATGCTATCTCTACAAAGCTTTCTTCCTTGGTCTCCTCTTTTGATGAATTCATGGAAATAAAATGAATTATAGAGCTATATTCAGCCACTCAAGCTGACGGTAAGCATTCTATATTTTTATCGGTACAGTTTAGTACTGAGTGTGACGTCATTCGGTGTTGAAATTCACACTTGAGGAGGAGATGTGCTCTCGCCTTACGCAATCACCGTGTTTTTATATCCGTATTTTTCGAAGTGTACTCCGCACCCGTTGTATAGTCCACAAATGAGTTCTTTCTACTTTTTTTTTCTTAGATTGTCCGTAATAGGTGTTGACTTTATCAATTTTTTGCCTCTGATAAAAAGAAAAGCAATGTAAGTGCGCTAGGTTTGCAACAAATATCATGTTGGTGATTTCATTCTGTGTAAAGCCGTATTAGTTTCCCAGCTCTTCCAGTTTTATTTTTCAGGAATTTGTATTTATTTAATAGAAACTAAAATGAGGGTGGGCACTGAGGAAAGGCAACTGATAGATTAACCTTCCGACGACTTTATTAATTCCTTATTCGCAAAAACTTTTTTAACCGGATTTTAGGGGAGGAAGTAAATATGCTTCCTTTCCAGAAATGTGCACGTTACTGTAGGAAAGTAATTCAAAACCGTAACTCTTTACTCGCTCAAAACGTAACTACGTATGTTACTCAGTACTGGGTCACTCCTTGCCAAAGGAGACGCAGCAAGTTTTTAATGTCTGGGTTGTGTACTAAAAAATTAATTTAAATAGAAAAACCTTTGAGCTATAAAACTTTTTTAATAAACTTTTTAATATTATGTTCTTTATTTTTTTGTATTTTTTTGGAATTTGCCTAAACCCCATGCAGTTAGAAAAATATTTTGAAAAAACTGTTGCGCACCACACAAATTTAGATGGGCGCCTAATTACTTAATAACATCTAACAGAAAAAGACAAACATTGAAAGACGTCATTTTAAGTCCAAATAGGTGTTAGAAAAAAGTGACTTTATAAGATATCTTAATTTTTTTAGACAACTTGGACGTGGGTGTTAGCTAAAACATTTTTTTTGTAATAAAACTAATAATTAAATTTTGTGCCTGGTTTTGTTGCATTTTCATCAAATGTCAAAATCTGCAGCTTATGCTGAAACGGCCATATCAAGAGCCAGAAAAGAAATGTGGGCTTTGCTGCCCGCCACTTTCGAAATAGCCAAACGTTCAACTCATCTCATCTCTTCAGCATATCAAAAAAATAGAAAAGTACTTTTTGGTTGTTGCTGAGATAATTTATTTTTTTTAAAGATGAGCCTCTCTGACAATACCTCTAGGGGTCCGCCTCGTAGGCGAAGCACATGGCGTTCGTCAGCAAAGCACCAACGGTGTGAGACGCCGCTTTAAGGTCTTCAACGCTCTCCCGAAAACACGTTTTATTCAGTTGAAGTGGACGTTATCCTGACTTCCCTGGATCCGTATCAGCTTTACCTTACGCAATGATACTGGCGTCTTAATTTCACTCTACTTCTGCCCAGGTAACTGCCGACGAACGGACACCTGCATCGTCTGTTTCCCAAGATGGGAATGCAATGCGTACTGCACGTCGCCCTGATCTGTCTTATGTATACATATATAAAAACAATTCAGACCGCATAGCTCTTCATTGATGCAAAAGGATAGCCGTGACATTGCTTCCCCATTGAACTTAGATGTAGTTTCATAGAACTGTAGTGCTACCAAAAGCAGTGTAATGGTGGAAAAAGCATTCCACTGTTTGCGGCGGACGCCTCACACCCCTGAGGTCCAGTACATGTGCCGTATTTTAGACTCCTGAATACACTGGAGGCCAGGAGTACATGTAAAGAATTCTGAACTCACTAGTTTTTTAGAGGAAGTGGTGTTGACGAGAGGTGCACAGGTTCCGTCTTCGCCATCTGAGTGGCAGGCTCTGCTGACATTATATAAAATAATAACCGTCATGGTAAGTCGGTTCATTAAACAAATTGCTTAATAACTTTTTTATTGTTGGTTTCATGGCTCATGTTGCAACTGCAGTATTGACGCTAACTACTATAAGAGGCTTGACTAATTTACAGAATTTGCGAAAACGTAATAGTTTCTTAGATATTCATCGACCAGTTTTTACGTTTTTAGTCCCGATTTCCATATTGTGAGCAAAAAGATTGCCCCAAACCTCTCCCACAATGACGCTTGGAATAGTGACGTAGTCATTTCCACGACGTCGTCACCATCTCGGCGGCTCGTCCTTGGTGGATGGGAACACAAACTTCAAGACATCCTAGTTATATCAAAATATATTTAAGTACGCCTGCAATTATGGTAGTCCTCGTAAAACTAAAATACCGTATTTAAGAAAAAGAATGTAGGTGCACATCAGTTTCGCTGACAAGGCAGCGAAAGCTGCAAGCACACCCGCCATCCCGCTAGCTTACGACGACAAGAAATAATCCCTAGAATTCTGCAGGAAAAGCTAGCGGTGCGCATGCCTAGCAGCAGCGTCTACCTCCGCTGGGAGATTCAGAGGTAAGGAAACCGATTTACGAAAGCTCCTTTTGAAACGGGCCTTTCAAGCTTGAGCGCAACGACTCAAAGCTGGGTCTCGTGCCTGTAGCTTTGACGCAATCAGCTTACGCATGAACGGAGTATACACGAACTCAACTCTCCTACGTCACACCGCGTGGTGGCGTGTCGGTCGCACTTCCGGTCTGGGGTGGTGGGCAGAAGTCGCCGTGCGAGACATGCAGTCCTGTGTTTTCGCGGAAGAAACCAGACAAAAAAAAAACCAGCTTCTCGTCATAATGCTGCGACGGAGGCTGTACCAAGAGAGTCTGGAAAGGTTTGAAGATGACAGTCTGCCTCTTCATCGAAGTGATTTCTCGGGCACGGGGCCCTGCCGGTGCACAAGAAAGAATGGGACAATAGTGTCCTAAAATTTTCCGCCCCCCCAAACGGAGTTCTGGATCCGCCCCTGGGATAGTAGCCGTGAAAAGGGAAAACCAGACGCTGTCGAACTACGATTGCTTATGCGGGCAACACTTTGGGGTCGCCAGATGTATTTGTTTTGTTCCAACATGAACGAGAGAAAACCGCCAAGCTGTCCGGACTACCCGCGGGTTCAGTGCGTCTTCAAATTCACACGGCCGCCTGATCGGTCGAACTTTCGTCTGCCCTTTCAAACTTGTCTGCTTTTTGTCGTCTGCGCGTTCAAACAAAAGCGACCCGTAGACCAAACTTTGACCCGGTGATTGCAATAAGAAGTAATTGCAGGCTTCAAAAGACTTAAATAGGCTCGGTGTAAAGAGTAGATACAAGATGTTGACCATTGGTACCAGTGGCCATCACCGACTTGTTACGCTTGGTCTGTTCGCGCTTCCGATTTTCAGTGTCGACGTCGATCATCGCCGCTACCTTCTACACTTTTGCAGCACGAGCGACGTCGCGACCGAAAATAGCTAGAAGAATCTCATCATGGTTTTGGCGTCCATTCTGCGGTGTTCATGAAAATAAATCGCCGCACGTCAAATTATTTACGCAAAGTTTAGCGGCGTAACGAGCCTTGATACTTTCGCTCAGGTGATTGAAGTGGTAAGACATTGCTATGCATGAGGACGTAGACTCGACAATTCCAACGCGAAAAGAGTATACATACTAACACAGATGCCGACAACTTGACATTCCAATGGTTTGTTGAGGCGGGACGCGGTGCTTCTTGCCGACACTCCATTGCGGATGCGTTCGAACTGTCGTCTGCTCTTTCAAACTTGTCTGCTTTTTGTCGTCAGCTCGATCAAACGACAGCGGCCCGTAAACCAAAAGTTCACCCGGTAATGTAAGTGCAGGCCTCAAAACACTTTTGAAGGTTGGTTGGAGTAAGTAGGTTAAGTGTAAACAGTAGATACAAGAAGATGTTGATCATTGTTACCAGTGGCCATCACCGACTTGTAATGCCCGATTCTACTTGCGATTTTCAGTATCGACGTCCACCATCTCAGCTACGGTCCACGCTTTTGCAGCCCGAGAGACGTCGCGACTGAAAATAGCGAGCAGAATCTCATCGTGGGAGTCAGGCTTTAGCGCCCATTCTGCGGCGTCCACGTGAAATGAATCGCCGCACGTCACATTATTCACTGCAAACTTTTGCGGTGTAACGTGCCTCGTTAATTTGCTGAAGCCGCTGAAGTAGTGAGACACTGTTGGGAGGACGTAGAATCAACAATTAAAACACGAAAAAGAGCACGGGACTCACACCCACGCCGACAACAACGCAATTCAATGGTTTGTTTATGGGCGACGGCGAGCTCTTGCCCACCATCCACCGCGCATGCGCGGCGCCGGTGGCGTCCGCTAGGGGCGCTCCGGTTTGTTTGTAAACATGAGTTGGTGTATAGTTTCATGCAGTACTGAAAAATGCACGGGCGCGAGCGCTTCTTTGAGCTTTGTCGCACACTCATTTTGCTCGTTTCTGCATTATGTTAATAATTTTATAAAGTAACGACGAGTAATTAAACTAATCCGTTACCAATATGTTGCAACGAAATTACGTTACAAATTATTGCCACACAAAAGTAATGTTGCAGTTACAAAATTACTTGAAAAAGTAACAGATTACGTCTTAAGTCTGCGTGCAGGTCAAGCTACGGCGTAGCATCCGAGTGTCACGTCCAACAGGAAGGCGCGTGTGCTACGCGGGTTCGGTCGTAAAGGGTTTCCCTCGTTCCACGAGAGCGAAGGCATCGTTGGCGAAAGGCGTCACTGGAGCCGCGTGGGTGGCCAAGTCTACATCGTTTCACCTTATGATAAACCGCATAGGACGCTACAGGTCAACGCAGTCAATCCGACGATGGGACCGAAACACGTGACTACTCGCCCAGCGGTGCCCGGTGACACTGACGCTCCACTGGATTGGCTTAGATCGCTGGTGGTGTCCGTTGCGGTTCATCGTAAGGTGAAACGGAGTATGGGAAGAAGCGGGGCTCCACGCGCTTCTTTTTATGACACCGGCACGTGCTTCCCTCAGCGTTTGGCCCGAGAAAGTTACGGGCTCGGTCGAAGAGACCGGTGCGCGCGTGAACACCCGAGGAAACAAAATTAATTATGCGACAGCCTCGGGGAGCAGACGGACGTTTTTATGGAGCTTGTATAGATAAAGAGTTATCCTAGCACCAAGGTTGGTCGTAACGACGACGTCGGCTGAGGTCAGGGGCGGACCTATGTAAACAGGCAGATCAGACAGCCACCTACTCCGACAGGATTTGGGAGGAGGGTGAGGAGCCAATTTCATTGGATGGCTAGAGTAGTGCCGACACTTTTAAATTAACCCTCTGCACACTGCTAAAAAAAAGGGGGGGGCTCCCATTTGTTTTTCGTGGAAAGCGTGATGCTAGAATATGTGAGGACGAGTGTTTTTGACGGCCCGGTGGAAGGGGGGGGCACTTGAGAAGATTGACTATATATATGATTTGCACATGGTGTCTCATCAGCAGCCATTGTGGCAGTCTTGCTGCCAAGCGCGTACCTTCTGCACAACAGAGGTTGTACCATCGAATTTGCTTTCCTTAACAGGGACAAGTAGAAATGACAAAGAATAACCACCAACAAGGTGAGATGACGTCACGTTGAAGCCGTGTAAAAAACGGTAAAATGTTAAACCCGCCTTTGAGCGAACTTGCGTTTGTTGTGTAATGAAACGAACGAAAACTACCACGTAACCCCCGATGGTTTACAACGTCTCAGCGATGATCTTAGGGAGTTTTAGTGGATAGTTTTAGCATTCCGATAAGGATGGCGTGCGCGCATTATAACCGTTATGGGGCATCCTTATCCGAGCGTCAAAATGATCAATTAAAATTCCCTACTGCTATCAGTTCCTGAGAGTTTTTGTACTAAGATCGGCTACAAGGAAGTACGCGTGGCGAAATTTGGGCACGTATACATCATAAAGCTCAACTGCTGAGTGAGAACAATGAAATGGTCGGAGTCTCCAACATTTATGTTAATGCAGTGTTGGGCCCGTTAAAGGAAATAAGCAGCGAAATAACGTTACTCTTTAGTTCTTCAAAAAGTAACGCGGTACTGAGATTCGTTAACTTCCTCCAAATGTAACGAAATACCGTTATCGTTACTTACACTAACTAAAGAACGGGAATACATTTTTTGCGTTACTTTAGATTTTAATATTATTCGGCAGTAATAAGCCGCACATACAAACTTAAAGAGCTATTAACCTATTACAAAGGGATTTTAGTGTTATTATATTTTTTGTCAAAATTGTCACATATACATTTTTTTTCCAATTCTGATTAGAGAAACAATGCCGCGGCAAAGAAAATGGTATTTCCGTTTTTCTGCAACAGAGTTCCAATTAATTTGTTTCTAAGCTGAAACAAAACCAATCTTAATAAGAAAAACCGAGTAACGAGTACCGTAATCTGATAGAGAATACCGTAAATTAGTAAATGAAAATACTTTTCTCGTAAGACACCTAGAAAACTAACGAGCACGAAAGTAGGTTACTTTAAAAAAAGTTACGCGTTGCCTGTAATGCCGTTACTAGTAACGCGTTCCTTCCAACACTGTAGGCTTGCTGAGGTGGAAATACTATCTTAACAAAATGTCGATTTTGCCAAATATTTAAATTAGATTACTGGATTGCGCCGCAATTCAACCATGAGGCATCCAGGCTCATAGTTCGTGATAAAAAGAGTATTATCCAATGATGACTGTTTTATTCACAAAGTCGAACGAGCGTGACCATATATATTTATATAATGCAGAATTAATCCACGTTCATAATGGGATATACGTATTCCTAGCTAGTTCTGTTATAAAAGTCCATTATCACAGTTCAGGGATGGGCAAAATACATTAAAAAAATCATCAATATACAAATACACATTACTTCGACAAGAATGTAGTTAATTATAAATCCAACTACAAAAGTATTCAGATACAATATACAAATACAACGAGAGCATCTGATAATCTTCAAATATTTCTGCAAATACATTGAGTTTTCATAGTCTGACATCTTAATCTCAAATTTTACGCCCTTTAAAAAAGTGATTGCCCAAGTAAAGTGGAGTTTACATATGCCAAGAATAAGTTCTAAAGAGGAAGTTAGTCAGATCTAGAAATGAAATTTGTCATAAGTTGAGCGGGTACAACACCAGGAAAAAACAATGCATTCCGTGTGAGTTTGACATCAAAGGCTCAGTTGAAGCAACAGTCTTTTTGAATAACGTGTCATTAATGCGACGTTTTTAAAAATTGAATCACTCAACCGAAAAGCCAATAATTGTACCCATCCCGTTTATCCGTTGTTGTTTTTTTCCTTTTTTTCTTTGATATTTATTGTGCACAATCCGTGCAAAATGTTTCATGCGATTTGCACTCCCGTCGCGAAGTGTGACCAAAATTGCATTTTTTTGCAGTGTCCGAAATTCATGAATAAATTTTAAATTTAAATTCATCAATATGTAATTAAATACGTAATACAAACTAAAGATATTTTAAGTACGTATTTCTATTACCTGAATTTCAAATACTGCCCATCCCTGCCACATTTCGCTCTCAGATTTACTGGACACACAGAAAATAAAATACTTGCATCTTGTTGTGATGACTTGGCAACTTCATCTGCTAAAAATGTATCGCTTTCACCAATTTATTTATCTACTTTTTAATGCTTACGGATATATACACCTCACAACAAGTGCCCTAAATAACCAGCGAAACAAACCGGTATCAAAATAAGTCAAGGAAAGAACCCGACAATGACGGTATGCATCTAGGTGTACTGAAAATAACCTCCTGATTAAGAAAGAAGACCAGGATAATAAACTGCAGCCACGGATCGTACTATGGAAGTACAGTGGTGAGTATGCTTTAACATTATTCCTATCATGATTTACTTGATTCAAGAATGAAGTGAAAGGCCTAAGCTGCTGACGAATGGCATACGTTTGCTCAGAGTTTCAGGCGAAAGATGCCTGAAGTGTTTTCGTCTGAATTTGACCTCGACTACAATATCATGACCGTTGCACAATTACAGTGCGGTTCCGGAGAACGGGCTCTCGTACAGCAGTAAACTATTCTAAACAAGCATTAATTTTTTTCTTAGTTAAATGAGAAAGGATTATTGGCGACGAGATTCAACTGTAAGATGCCTCTGTCCAGCTTGTTTTTCGTAGAGCACGGTGTTTACCCAACACATGGCCGGTGGACACGATTCTTCACGTCATCCTTCTCGACAGAGGGGTGGTTGTGCTGAGCAGGTGCTTGACAGATGCACGGTGCATGGTGCATTGTTCACGCAGGCCGTATTGGCAACAAAATGGCGGCGGGAGGATACGAGACCGAGCCGAACGCTGACCCAGTGTTCGGCTATACATCATCCGAGCGCTGCATAATTGCTGTTGTTATCCCCAAGCGTGTAGTTATAAAGTTAGCCGCTCGGGGCGCAGAGGTTGAATCTCCACCCCAATAAGCAACTCTATTGGAGGCTATACGGCGAGAAAGTTCGGCTGCTTCTTGCGCTGTGGGTAAAGTAACTCTAGAGCCCCGAGCTCTGATTGCAAGAATAGTGGGAAGACGCAAATGCTAGCCACGTTTGTCTCTCTACCCACTGTATACCCCTCCAAACACAGCGAACAAGATCATCGTGTGCTCATCGCCCAGACGTAGAGGTGACGCCAAGGTCTGGCGTTCAGGCACCGTATGCTGGCGTTGTCTGCTAGTCTTAGCAATGACTACCTTTTGCACGGAGTTTCAAGAATCACTTTGTGAGCGAGGACTAGGAAAGTGAAGACGAAATACCTTAAAGCGCCGTTCACACTGTTGCGACCGAGTACAACCGAGAGAGACCAGACCGGTTTTTAGGACCGGATGTGCTATACAGCGCAGCTAATCCTAAGAGATCGCAAGTCTTGCGATCTCTTAGGATTAGCTCCGTCGTATAGCACATCCGGTCCTAAAAACCGGTCTGGTCCTCTCTCGGTTGTACTCGGTCGCAACAGTGTGAACGGCGCTTCAAGGCATTTCGTTTTCACTTTCACTAGTCCTCGCTCACAAAGTGATTCTTGAACTCCGTGCAAAAGGTAGTCATTGCTAAGACTAGCAGACAACGCCAGCATACGGTGCCTGAACGCCAGACCTTGGCGTCACCTCTCCGGGCGATGAGCACACGATGATCTTGTTCGCTGTGTTTGGAGGAGTATACAGTGGGTAGAGAGACAAACGTGGCTAGCATTTGCGTCTTCCCACTATTCTTGCAATCAGAGCTCGGGGCTCTAGAGTTACTTTACCCACAGCGCAAGAAGCAGCCGAACTTTCTCGCCGTATAGCCTCCAATAGAGTTGCTTATTGGGGTGGAGATTCAACCTCTGCGCCCCGAGCGGCTAACTTTATAACTACACGCTTGGGGATAACAACAGCAATTATGCAGCGCTCGGATGATGTATAGCCGAACACTGGGTCAGCGTTCGGCTCGGTCTCGTATCCTCCCGCCGCCATTTTGTTGCCAATACGGCCTGCGTGAACAATGCACCATGCACCGTGCATCTGTCAAGCACCTGCTCAGCACAACCACCCCTCTGTCGAGAAGGATGACGTGAAGAATCGTGTCCACCGGCCATGTGTTGGGTAAACACCGTGCTCTACGAAAAACAAGCTGGACAGAGGCATCTTACAGTTGAATCTCGTCGCCAATAATCCTTTCTCATTTAACTAAGAAAAAAATTAATGCTTGTTTAGAATAGTTTACTGCTGTACGAGAGCCCCGTTCTCCGGAACCGCACTGTAATTGTGCAACGGTCATGATATTGTAGTCGAGGTCAAATTCAGACGAAAACACTTCAGGCATCTTTCGCCTGAAACTCTGAGCAAACGTATGCCATTCGTCAGCAGCTTAGGCCTTTCACTTCATTCTTGAATCAAGTAAATCATGATAGGAATAATGTTAAAGCATACTCACCACTGTACTTCCATAGTACGATCCGTGGCTGCAGTTTATTATCCTGGTCTTCTTTCTTAATCAGGAGGTTATTTTCAGTACACCAGATGCATACCGTCATTGTCGGGCTCTTTCCTTGACTTATTTTGATACCGGTTTGTTTCGCTGGTTATTTAGGGCACTTGTTGTGAGGTGTATATATCCGTAAGCATTAAAAAGTAGATAAATAAATTGGTGAAAGCGATACATTTTTAGCAGATGAAGTTGCCAAGTCATCACAACAAGATGCAAGTATTTTATTTTCTGTGTGTCCAGTAAATCTGAGAGCGAAATGTGGCAGGGATGGGCAGTATTTGAAATTCAGGTAATAGAAATACGTACTTAAAATATCTTTAGTTTGTATTACGTATTTAATTACATATTGATGAATTTAAATTTAAAATTTATTCATGAATTTCGGACACTGCAAAAAAATGCAATTTTGGTCACACTTCGCGACGGGAGTGCAAAGCGCATGAAACATTTTGCACGGATTGTGCACAATAAATATCAAAGAAAAAAAAGGAAAAAAACAACAACGGATAAACGGGATGGGTACAATTATTGGCTTTTCGGTTGAGTGATTCAATTTTTAAAAACGTCGCATTAATGACACGTTATTCAAAAATACTGTTGCTTCAACTGAGCCTTTGATGTCAAACTCACACGGAATGCATTGTTTTTTTCCTGGTGTTGTACCCGCTCAACTTATGACAAATTTCATTTCTAGATCTGACAACTTCCTCTTTAGAACTTATTCTTGGCATATGTAAACTCCACTTTACTTGGGCAATCACTTTTTTAAAGGGCGTAAAATTTGAGATTAAGATGTCAGACTATGAAAACTCAATGTATTTGCAGAAATATTTGAAGATTATCAGATGCTCTCGTTGTATTTGTATATTGTATCTGAATACTTTTGTAGTTGGATTTATAATTAACTACATTCTTGTCGAAGTAATGTGTATTTGTATATTGATGATTTTTTTAATGTATTTTGCCCATCCCTGAACTGTGATAATGGACTTTTATAACAAAACTAGCTGGGAATACGTATATCGCATTATGAACGTGGATTAATTCTGCATTATATAAATATATATGGTCACGCTCGTTCGACTTTGTGAATAAAACAGTCATCATTGGATAATACTCTTTTATCACGAACTATGAGCCTGGATGCCTCATGGTTGAATTGCGGCGCAATCCAGTAATCTAATTTAAATATTTGGCAAAATCGACATTTTGTTAAGATAGTATTTCCACCTCAGCAAGCCTACAGTGTTGGAAGGAACGCGTTACTAGTAACGGCATTACAGGCAACGCGTAACTTTTTTTTAAAATAACCTACTTTCGTGCTCGTTAGTTTTCTAGGTGTCTTACGAGAAAAGTATTTTCATTTACTAATTTACGGTATTCTCTATCAGATTACGGTACTCGTTACTCGGTTTTTCTTATTAAGATTGGTTTTGTTTCAGCTTAGAAACAAATTAATTGGAACTCTGTTGCAGAAAAACGGAAATACCATTTTCTTTGCCGCGGCATTGTTTCTCTAATCAGAATTGGAAAAAAAATGTATATGTGACAATTTTGACAAAAAATATAATAACACTAAAATCCCTTTGTAATAGGTTAATAGCTCTTTAAGTTTGTATGTGCGGCTTATTACTGCCGAATAATATTAAAATCTAAAGTAACGCAAAAAATGTATTCCCGTTCTTTAGTTAGTGTAAGTAACGATAACGGTATTTCGTTACATTTGGAGGAAGTTAACGAATCTCAGTACCGCGTTACTTTTTGAAGAACTAAAGAGTAACGTTATTTCGCTGCTTATTTCCTTTAACGGGCCCAACACTGCATTAACATAAATGTTGGAGACTCCGCGACAATTTCATTGTTCTCACTCAGCAGTTGAGCTTTATGATGTATACGTGCCCAAATTTTGCCACGCGTACTTCCTTGTAGCCGATCTTAGTACAAAAACTCTCAGGAACTGATAGCAGTAGGGAATTTTAATTGATCATTTTGACGCTCGGATAAGGATGCCCCATAACGGTTATAATGCGCGCACGCCATCCTTATCGGAATGCTAAAACTATCCACTAAAACCCCCTAAGATCATCGCTGAGACGTTGTAAACCATCGGGGGTTACGTGGTAGTTTTCGTTCGTTTCATTACACAACAAACGCAAGTTCGCTCAAAGGCGGGTTTAACATTTTACCGTTTTTTACACGGCTTCAACGTGACGTCATCTCACCTTGTTGGTGGTTATTCTTTGTCATTTCTACTTGTCCCTGTTAAGGAAAGCAAATTCGATGGTACAACCTCTGTTGTGCAGAAGGTACGCGCTTGGCAGCAAGACTGCCACAATGGCTGCTGATGAGACACCATGTGCAAATCATATATATAGTCAATCTTCTCAAGTGCCCCCCCCCTTCCACCGGGCCGTCAAAAACACTCGTCCTCACATATTCTAGCATCACGCTTTCCACGAAAAACAAATGGGAGCCCCCCCCCTTTTTTTTAGCAGTGTGCAGAGGGTTAATTTAAAAAGTGTCGGCACTACTCTAGCCATCCAATGAAATTGGCTCCTCACCCTCCTCCCAAATCCTGTCGGAGTAGGTGGCTGTCTGATCTGCCTGTTTACATAGGTCCGCCCCCTGACCTCAGCCGACGTCGTCGTTACGACCAACCTTGGTGCTAGGATAACTCTTTATCTATACAAGCCCCATAAAAACGTCCGTCTGCTCCCCGAGGCTGTCGCATAATTAATTTTGTTTCCTCGGGTGTTCACGCGCGCACCGGTCTCTCTCGACCGAGCCCGTAACTTTCTCGGGCCAAACGCTGAGGGAAGCACGTGCCGGTGTCATAAAAGAAGCGCGTGGAGCCCCGCTTCTTCCCATACTCCGTTTCACCTTGCGATGAACCGCAACGGACACCACCAGCGATCTAAGCCAATCCAGTGGAGCGTCAGTGTCACCGGGCACCGCTGGGCGAGTAGTCACGTGTTTCGGTCCCATCGTCGGATTGACTGCGTTGACCTGTAGCGTCCTATGCGGTTTATCATAAGGTGAAACGATGTAGACTTGGCCACCCACGCGGCTCCAGTGACGCCTTTCGCCAACGATGCCTTCGCTCTCGTGGAACGAGGGAAACCCTTTACGACCGAACCCGCGTAGCACACGCGCCTTCCTGTTGGACGTGACACTCGGATGCTACGCCGTAGTTTGACCTGCACGCAGACTTAAGACGTAATCTGTTACTTTTTCAAGTAATTTTGTAACTGCAACATTACTTTTGTGTGGCAATAATTTGTAACGTAATTTC
>JAZHYW010070361.1:0-29590 GCA_037355805.1 Ixodes ricinus | reverse complement strand
CGCTACTCACTCTACGCCTAAGATGTCTTATTTTTATTTAACACAGACCATAGTCAACGGGCTATGGGTCCATCTGACTTTTGAGTAACATGTATGTGCTCCTTACTGATAATATAACAAATCGAATTTAATTGGCATCTTCGGTCGTGGGATTTTCGATCGTTAGAATGCTTTTGTATATTTGTTAGTCAGCACAAACAACGTGTCCTTCGAGGTATTTCTTCTCCACTTTCCTAGTCCTCGTTTACAAAGGGATTTTTGAAATGCATACAAAGGTAGCCATTGCTGAGCCTAGCGGACAACGTCAGCATACCGCGCCTGAACGCCGGACCTTGATGCCACCTCTCCGTCTGGGTGAGGCGCGCGACGATCTTGTTCGCTGTGTTTAGAGGGGTATACAGTGGGTAGAGAGACAAACGTAGCTAGCATTTGCGTCTTCCCACTATTCTTGCAATCAGAGCTCGGCGCTCTAGCGTTACTTTCTCCAAACTTTCTCGTCAGACTAGCCTCCAATAGAGTTCCCTATTGGGGAGGAGATTCAACCTCTGCGCCCCGAGCGGCTAACTTTAGAACTGCACATTTGGGGATAACAACAATAATTATGCAGCGCTCGGATGATGTATAGCCGAACACTGGGTCAGCGTTCGGCTCAGTCTAGTATCTTTCTGCCGCCATTTTGTTGCCAATACGGCCTGCGTGGACAATGCACCATGCACTGTGCATCTGTCAAGCACCTGCTCAGCACAAAGGCCCCTTTGTCGAGAAAGATGACGTGAAGAATCGAGTACACCGGCCATGTGTTGGGTAAACACCATGCTCTACGGAAAACAAGCTGGACAGAGCGTACCTTGATGTTGAATCTCCTCGCCAATAATTGTTCTCATTTAAATAAGAAAAAAGATGTAATGTTTGTTTCGGATGCTTTACTGCTGTACGAGAGCCCCTTCTCCGGAACCACACTGTAATTGTGCAAGGATCATGATATTGTAGTCGAGGTCAAATTCAGATGAAAACAATTCAGGCATCTTTCTGCTCAAACTCTGAGCAAACATATGCCATTCATCAGCTGGTTGGGCCTTTAATTTCATTCTTGAATCAAGTAAATCATGATAGAGATAATGTTAAAGCATACACACCATTGTACTTCCATAGTACAATCCGTGGCTGCAGTTTATTATCCTGGTCTTCTTTCTTAATCAGGAGGTTATTTTCAGTACAACTAGATGCATACCGTCATTGTCGGGTTCTTTCCTTAGCCTATTTTGATGCCGGTTTTTTTCGCTGGTTATTTAGGGCACTTGTTGTGAGGTGCATATATCCATATGCATTGAAAAGTAAATAAATAAATTGGTGAAAGCGATATATTTTTAGGAGATGCAGTTGCCAAGTCATCACAACAAGATGTAAGTATATATTTTCTGTGTGCAGCAAATCTGAGAGGGAAATGTGGCAGGGATGGGCAGCATTTCAAATTCAAGTATTTGAAATACGTACTTAAAATACTTTTTAGTTTCTATTACGTATTTAATTACATATGGATGAATTTAAATTGGAAATTTATTGATGAATTCCTATTTAGAATTTATACGTTAAAATTGAGTATTTCGAAAACTGTCCAAATACAATTTCGGACACTGCAACAAAATGCGAGTTTGGTCAGTCTTCGCGATGGGCAAGCAAAGCTGCATTAAACTTTTTGCACGGATCGTGCGCCATAAATATCAGAAAGAAAGAAAAAAAAAGAAAACAATGGATAAACGAGGTTGGGTCCAATTATTGGCTTTTTGGTTGAGTGATTCCATCCTTTAAAGTCGTCGCATTAATGACACGTAATTTAAAAATACTTTGTTGCTTCAACTGAGCCTTTGATGTTAAACTCACACGGAATGCATTGTTTTTTCCTGGTGTTGTACCCACGCCCTATATGACAAATTTTATTTTAGATCTGCAACTTTCCATCCTTAGCACCTATTCTTGGCATACGTAAACCCCACTCTTTACTTGGGCAATGACTTTTTCAAAGGAGTGTAAATTTTGAGATTAACATGTCAGACTATGGAAACTCAATGTATTTGCAAAGTATTGGTAGATTATCAGATGCTCTCGTTGTATTTGTACATTGTATCTAAATACTTTTTGTAGGTGAACTTATAATTAACGGCATTCTTGTCGAAGTAATGCGTATTTGTATTTTGATAAATTTTTTAATGTAGTTTTACGGTCCCTGAAATCTAATAATGTACTTTTATAACAAAACTAGGAATAAGTTGATTGCATTATGAACGCGGATTAATTGTGCATTATAGAAATATATCAGTTCACGCTCCTTTGTTTTTGTGTATAAAAAAGTCACCATTGGATAATGCTCAATCTATAGAGCATTATCCAGCCATAACTACATGGTTGAATTGTGGTGCACCTCTAGTAAATGTGATTCAAATATTTACCAAAATCTCCAGTTTGTTAAGATATATTTGTACCTCTGCCAAGCATACAGTGTTGGAAGGAAGGCTGATCGGTGATTTTCTCGTCTGTGTTACGCTTAGATGCGCTCTTCGCATGCTCATGTGTCTTAATCACATCTGTACACTGAACGAGCCCTGCACGCACCTTATGCTTTGGGGCGTCGCGGTCCGAACTAGTAACAGCATTACTGGTAACACGTAACTTTTTTAAAGTAACGCACTATCGTGCTCGTTAGTTTTCTAGATGTCTAACGAGATAGTATTTTCGTTACTATTGTACCGTATTCTCTATCAGATTACGTTACTCGTTACTCGGTTTTTCTTATTAAGATTGGTTTTCTTTTTAGCTTAGAAACAAATTAATTCGAACTGTGTTGTCGAAAAACGGAAATAACATTTTCTTCGCCGCGGCACTGTTTCTCTGACCACAATTAGAAAAAAAAATTGCATATTCGACAAATTTGATAAAAATATAGTAAACACTGAAATTACCTAATGTAATAGTTTCATAGTTTCTGAAGTTTGTATTCGCTGCTCGTTACTGTCGAACAATATTAAACTCTAAAGTAACGCAAAAAGTATTAACGTTCTTTAGTTACTGCAAGTAACGGTAACGCTATTTCGTTACATTTGGAGGAAGTTAACGAATCCCAGTACCAGGTTACTTTTTGACGAGCTAAAGAGAAACATTATTTCGCTGATTATTTCCTTTAACGGGCACGCTTCTGCACATACATCACTATGTTGGAGACTCCGACACATTTTATTGGTCTCACTCAGCAGTTGAGCTGTACGATGGTATATTAGTATCCCAACTTTCGCCACCTGTACTTCCTTGTAGCCGATCTTAGCACAAAACTCCCACGAACTCATAGCTGTAGGAATTTCGGTAGATCGTGTTTGCGCTCAGATAAGGATGCCCCTATAACGGTTACAATACATGAACGCCATCTTTATCGGAATACAAAAATAAAAAATATATCCACTGAAACTTTCTAAGATAATTGTTGAGATGTTGTAAACCATCGGGGGTTACGTGGTAGTTTCTGTTCGTCTCATTACACAACAAACGCAAGTTCACTCAAAGGCGGCCTTAGTATTTTACCGTTTCTTTAAACGGCTTACAACGTGACGTCATCTCACCTTGTTGGTGGTTATTCTGTGTCATTTCTACCCGTTCTTGCCAAGGAAAGCAAATTCGATGGTACAACCTCTGTTGTGCTGAAGGTACGCGCGTTTGGTAGCAAGATCACCACAATGGCTGCTGATGAGACACCATGTGCAAATCATAGTATAGTCAATCTTCTCAAGTGCCCCCCCCCCCCACCGGGCCGTCAAAAACACTCGTCTTCACATCTTCCTAGCATCACGCTTTCCACGAAAAACAAATGGGAGCCCCCCTTTCCCCCCATATTTTTTAGCAGTGTGCAGAGGGTTAATTTAAAAAGTGTCGGCACTACTCTATGCCATCCAACGAAATTGGCTCCTCACCTCTCCCAAATCCTGTCTCAAGCAGGTGGCTGTCTACTCTGCCTGTTTACATAGGTCCGCCCTGACCTCAGCCGACGTCGTCGTTACGACGCAACCTTGGTGCTAGGGTAACTCTTTATCTATACAAGTCACATAAAAACGTCCATCTCCTCCCCGAGGCTGTCGCATAATTAATTTTGTTTCCTCGGGTGTTCACGCCGCGCACCGGTCTCTTCGACCGAGCCCGTAACTTTCTCAGGCCAAACGCTGAGGGGAATGCGTGCCGGTGTCATAAAAAGGAGCGCGTGGAACCCCGCTTCTTCCATACTCCGTTTCACGTTACGATGAACCGCAACTGACACTACTAAGCAATCTAAGCCAATCCAGTGGAAGCGTCAGTGTCACCGGGCACCGCTGGGCGAGTAGTCACGCGATTCGGTCCCATCGTCGGATTGACTGCGTTGACCTGCAGCGTCCTATGCGGTTTATGACAAGGTGAAGCGAGGTAAAGTCGGCCACCCACGCGGCTCCAGCGACGCCTTTCGCCAACGATGCCTTCGCTCTCGTGGAACGAGAGAACCCTTTACGACCGAACCCGCGTAGCACACGCGCCGCTCCTCTTGGACGTGACACTCGGATGCTACGCCGTGAGCTTGAGCTGCACGCAGACCTAAGACGTAATCTGTTACTTTTTCGAGTAATTTTGTAACTGTCACGTTACTTTTGCGTGGCCATAATTTGTAACGTAATTTCGTTACAACATATTGGTAACGGATTAGCTTTAATTACTCGTCGTTACATTATAAAATTACTGAACATACAATGCAGAAACGAGCAAAACGAGTGTGCGACAACCCGCTCGACCAAAGCTCAAAAAGGAGGCGCCTGCGCCTGTGCATTTTTCAGTACTGCATGAAACTATACTCCGTTCATGTGTAAGGTGATTGCGTCGAAGCTACAGGCGGGAGACCGCAGCTTTGAGTCGCAGCCTCAAGCTTGAAAGGCCCGTTTCAAAAAGGAGCTTTCGTAAATCGGTTTCCTTACCTCTGAATCTCCAGCGGAGGTGGACGCTGCTACTGAGTATGCGCACCGCCAGCTTTCTCCGTAGAATTTTAGGGATCAGTTCTGGTCGCCGTAAGCTAGCGGGATGGCGGGTGTGGTTGCAGCTTTCGGTGCCTTGTCAGCTTACAGGAGAACTTGATGTGCACCTACCTTCTTTTTTAAATAAGGAATTATATTTTTACGAGGACTACCATAATTTCGGGCGTATGAGAAATGGAAAAGAGAAAATGTCACAATCTTCAGTTTCTGCAGAACGGCCTTAATGAGATCCAGAAAACACAACGTGGGCATCGGTGCCCACAACTCCAAATAGCGAAAGTGCAACTCGCCCTATCTGTGTAACATTAAAAAAAAAACAATTAGAAAAGTACTCTCTTTGTTATTGCTAAAATTGTTTTATTATCATTATTATTATTTTTCTTTATAACGATGAGCCTCTTTAATCATGCTTTGCAGGCACCCGCCTCGTACGTGGCGCACGCCGGCGTTCGCCAACGAGGCGCCAACGGTGTAGATGCCGCCACTAGGTCTTCAACTCTCGCCCGAAAACATTTTTTATTCATGTAAAGTGGACGTTATCCTGACATCCACGCATCTGCTTCCTATTTACGTAATGTAATGAGACTGGCGCTTTAATTTCACTTAACTGCCCAGCGAACGGCCACGAGCGCGGCCTTCGTCATCTGCCTCCTGTCGCGTTCCCAGATGTAAAAACAATTCAAATGCGATAGCTCTTCAACGACGCAAAATGATAAGAGTGATGTCGTTTCCCAATTGAACTTGAATGTATTTTGATAGAACTAAGATGTATATTCGTTGGCACATCCACCAAGGACGCTGCCGAGATAATAGCGACGTCATGAAAATGAGTATGTCACTATTCTAGGCGCCATTGTGGACAAGGCTTGTGGCAATCTTTTACGCGTAATATTGAAATCGGGCGTAAAAAACGCGAAAACTGGTCGATGAATATCTAAGAAACGATTGCGTTATCGCAAGTTCTGTAAATTGGTCAAGCCTCTGAAGTAGTCAATATTGCAATTGCAACATGGGGCATTAAACGAACAATGAAAAGGTTAAGAAATGATTTGTTTAATGAGACCGACTTACCATGACGGTTATCATTCCATCTAATGTCCGACGAGCCTGACACTCTGATGGCGGAGACGGAACCCTCGTACCTCTTGTCAACACCACTTCTAAAAATACTACGTGAGTTCAGAATTCTATACATGTACTGATGGCCTCCAGTGTATTCAGGGACCTCAAATACTGCACACGTACGGGACCTATACTGGGTGTGAGTGCATCCGCCGTAGACGGTGGAATGCTTTTTCCATCTTTACACTGATTTTGGTAGCACTGCATGTTATATCAAAATACACAAAGTTCAATAGAGAAGTAACAGTCACGGCTATAATTTCGTATCGGTAAAGAGCTCTCGGTCTCGAATTGTTTTTGTATCTGTATACATACTACAGATAGGCCGGTGCAGCAGCATTGCATTCCCAAATCGGGAAGCAGACAATGCAGGTCTCCGTTCGTCAGCAGTTACCTGGGCACAAATAAAGTGAAATTAAGACGCCAGTATCATTACGTAACGTAAAGAAGATACGGATGCATGGAAGTCAGAGCAACGTCCACTTCAGCTGAATAAAACGTGTTTTCAGGAGAGCGTTGAAGACCTCGGGGAGGTGTCTCACTCTGCTGGTGCTTCGCTGTGCTTCGCTGGCGAACGCCAGCGTGCTTCGCCATACGAGGCGGACGCCTAAAGGCATGGCCGGAGAGGCTCATCTTTGGCTCATCTTTGGAGAGGCTCATCTTTAAAATAATAATTTCTCAGCAACAACAAAAATACCTTTCTATTTTTTTTTTTTTTGTATGTTGAAGAGATGGGGTGAGTTTAACATTTGGCTATTTCGAAAGTTGCGGGCACCGAAGACATATTTCTTTTCTGGCTCTTAATATGGCAGTTTCAGCATTAACTGGAGATTTTAGCATTTAATTAAAACGCAACAAAACGAGGCTTTGAAAATATTACACATAGAATTCAATTATTAGTTTTATTAGACAAAAAGATAAAAAGTATTTTAGCTAACACCCAAGTCCAAGTAGCCTAAAAAAACTAATAAATCTTATTGAGTCTTTTTTTGTTTTCTTGAGCACCTATTTGGACTCAAAATGACGTCTTTCAATGTTTACTTTTGACTGTAAGGTAGGGCATGTTATTAAGTAATTAGGCGCCCACCTAAACTTGTGTGGTGCGCGACAGTTTTTTCAGTATATTTTTTTACCTGCATGAATTTTGGGCAAATTTCAGAAATTTAGAACATAATATTTTAAAAAAAGTTTATTTAAGACAAAGCTTTTATAGCTCAGAGGTTTTTCTATTTAAATTATTTTTTTTTTGTACATAACTCAAACGTTAAAAAATTGCCGCGTGTCCTTTGGCATGGAGTGACCCAGTACCGAGTAATGTACGTAGTTACGTTTTGAGCGAGTAAAGAGTTGCGGTATTCAATTACTTTCTAACAGTAATGGGTACATTTCTGGAAAGGAATCATTTTACTTTCTTCCCTAAAAACCGGTTAAACGAGTTGGTGCGAATAAAGACATTAGTAAAGCCATCGGAAGGTTAATCGATCAGTTGCCCTTCCCTAGTGCCCACTCTCATTGTAATTTTTATCAAATAAATACGATTTCTAGAATAATAAAACTGTAAGAGCTAGGAAACCAATACGAATTTACACAGGATGAAATCACCTAAATGCTATTTGTTGCAAACCTAACGCACTTAATTTGTTGTTATTTTTATTAGAGGCAAAACGTGGATAAAGTCAATACCTATTACGGACTATCTAAGAAAAAAAAATCCTTTGCGGACTATACATCGGGCGCGGAGTACAGTTCGAAAAATAGTGATATAAAAAACACGATGATTGCGTACGGCGAGCACACATTTCCTCCTCAAGTGTTAATTTCAACTCTGAATGACGTCATACTCAGGAAAAAACCGTACCGATAAAAACATAGAATGCTTACCGTCTGCTTGAGAGGCTGAATATGGCTTAATAAGTTATTTTATTTCCATCAGTGCATCAAAGGAGGAGACAGAGGAAGAAAGCTTTGTAGAGACAGCATATCATGCGCACTTGGCCCCAAACAGCTTGAAGGTGAAAACAAAGAAAAAAAGAGTGGAGAAGAAAAACAAAAATAGATTAAACATTTATAAATTAAACACAATAAAGACTTACATATTGCGGCTGCACGTACACCGCGCGACGCTAGGGAGTTTTCGTAGACCGCGTTTCCCCTTCGCTAAGCCCTCCGCAACGAAGAAGCCGCTACTGCGCCTGCGCGCCCATGGCCTTGACTGTACAGTTCCGGGTACCGTAGCGGGCTGCGGAGGGCGTTGCGAGACGGCGAAAACGATCTACGAAAACTCCCTGCTGTTAGCCCAAACACGTTAGCGCTTTTTCGCGTTTTATTCAACCAGGGTTTTGACAAGCAACAGACGTTAACGCTTATGTTGGTACTTGGAACGAGCACTTTCTACTGCTCTAGTAGTTTTGGTGATAGCCTTGCGATTCTAAAAGAAACACGAAGAAAACCCGCAATTACTTGTTCGTGCTACCAGTGTTGCGTTATGTACATGGCGTGCGGGAAATTTGGACTCATATCACCAATATTCTTGGGGACTTCAAAGTTAAGTTTAAATTTGTTTCCTTTATCGTGAATCACATATTTCTTTGTCCTTAATGTTCTTACAGTCCCACCATCCGGCTGCAGCAATAAGTCTTTTATAGTGTCGTTATTAGTTTATAAAATAATGTCTCTAGCAAGCTCGTCAACCAATAAGATGTAAAAAGACAACATGTTGTCTTTCTTAAGTATACCTGCCCCTTCACATAAACTTAAACGAAGCGTGGAGACAAATGCACAATCAAATCCACTTCACAACTACAAGTAGTCATTAGCGAAGTTCTTAAAACCTTGTTTTAACTTTCTCCAAAAATCGTTTGCGGTTCGCATAATGTACCGTGAGACGCGCGTGATTTTCCAGTTGGAACGCATGCTCTCCTAAGACGCGTCAGAAAATCTAGCTGTTTTGATCTCCTAACATCACAGCTATATCAACATGGTATTTCCTTCTATAGACTGAGTGGGCGCCGACCAACGTGATATTGTCCATGTTAAATTCGCGAACCGCTATTTGTGATAGTATTCTGATGTCACAATCCAGGTGGAAGATGGAAGAAGTGCCTCAACAATGCCAGCCAACAGGACAAAAGTTTGCTCTGCCTTGGCGCATCTCCCGGCACGACAACTGTCGGTCTAGAGGCCTTCGTATACAAGGCCACGCTCGCCGAGGGGGCGTATACAGGGCCTTGTAAATGTGTTCGCACATAAGGACGGTTCCTCGAGTGGCTCTCATCGGCATCCAACTAGTCCAGGAACGTTGCTCCATCTCACGGTAGTCGTCAGAAATGCGAGCGAACCTTCGTCACACTTATTCTATGGCAAGGTGGTGCCATTCAGACACCTCTTGCTTCCTCCACCAAGGTCACAAATATACCAGGGGGCTCAGGTCGAGTTTATGACGTCGCAATGAAGTAAAAAATACTTCGGAAGGAAGCGAGGGTGAAATGAGAACCATGACCGTCGGTCCGGTTTGTTTGCGTGATTGTCCCGCTGCGCTTCACAATTTGCAGTTCGCATACGTTTAACCTCTTATTGTTTGTGGGACAAAATTAGTTCCCTCAGAAACTTGTATTTTTTTATTTCGGATTCAGCTTTACTAACAGAAGAATAACACCAAACATATTTAAATCGGCGTCCCCATATCGCAAAAAAGAGACATGTTTGATTGATTATGTTTTAAAATAGTTTCATGCTTTGCTTAAGTCTGTATATAACTTTTTTTATTTCATCAGGCGTGCCGATTTAATCAGCACAACGTAAGTCTGTCAAAGCATGAGAAACACCTTAGGTTTCGACAAAGTTTTACATTTCTCGGTGTCTCGCTCAACTATTGTTCTTATTCATAATTCAATGTTTGCCTTTCTCATACAACTCCATGGCATTAAATTAGGTTCGAGGCAAAAAACCAGAGAATGACATCTAGGATCGAACAACGTGTAGTCACGAACTTTATCAGGGGAACTGTTGGCCCTTTTCTCATACCTCGGGTTTATTTCTGACCAAAAAAGAAAAAAAGGTCAATAACCATTTCCCCCTTTTTTTCTTTTTTTGTTTCTTCAACGAAAGTTAGCATTTCGTGGCCCATCATAGCGCTCGGCCTCACTGAGAATGTCAACGTACGTTTGAAGAGATCTCTACACGAAAAGATAATACTAAAAAATGATGAGTCATTCCACTCTGTGAAGGTGGATGACCAGCGAAGCTGTTTAGCACACGACACAGACGTGACAGAATTTTGAACAAAGGTACGAACACATGTATTGTCTTGATCGGTGGTCATCGTGACGAAAGGTACGCACATGCATTTGTTGTTGTCTTGATCGATGGTCATTATTTTGCGTGGACGATTATCGCAGCCCCGATGGAGCCGGAGGAAACTAGACACGCGCGACGGAACCACCACCCGGCGGAAAGTAGACACGCGCGACGGGACCGCCACTCTGCGAGAGCGGAAGGGAAGGAAAATAGGCACGGAAGCGCTTGGAACGACGACAAGCAGAGGGCGGTGCGAGCGCTAGACATGACCGACGCGGGCGGCACAGTGGCAAGCCTTTGAGAAACCTTTATTATCTCCCTGAGAGGCTACTGATCTTGAAAATGGTGCCTATTGATAATAACTAATCTACTGAATAGATCTATTACTAAATTACCCATGCATCAAGGAGAATGCAGCGAATGGTGGTCCACGCGCCGCACGTACCGGCGTCTGCAGCAGTAACTGTTCTAAAGCAGAAGCCTAAAACAGATGGCATCTTGCACGTGAGTTCGTCAACGGTTTATTTTGGTTATTTACTTCGGATCTTTTATACAAGGAAGGCGTGCGCCTGCGTCGCGTGAGGCGGTGCGAGCGTAGAGATTTTGTTGACGCACATGAAAAATCCACGGAACCCTAGCCATAAACAGCTTCGACGTAAAATAAAGTGCGTACCTATAGTGGCTTTAAACACACTCTCCAAATTCTTGGCGGTAAGCCTAATAAGACTTCCATTCCAACCCAATTACTATTCCGAACGGCAAGCGCGAGCGCGTGCCGCGCGACCCTGTGCACCTAAAGTGTTTGTGGAATACAATTGTCAGGAAACCTCTATGTAAAACGGCGGGAGAGGTCTAGAGAAGGCAGATAAGTACCAGCGAAAAACAATAAAAGAAATCGCGAGGCAATATCCAACGAATCGGAAGGAAGAAGTCCTCCTTCTTAGGCGAATCAAGGACGAGCCCCGAGGGAACGCTCGCGGCTTCATTTCACGGGTGCCTTGCAGATTAGGACGAAATCCAATCTGAGGAGGGTTCCTTCCCCGGTCGTCGCTGCTTTGGAATTCGACCAAGCCGGAAAGCGGTGCACGTCTTTAGGGTATGCAAATGACCCGCGGAGGATTCTCGACGCTCCCCCCGCTGCGAAATAGTAACCCTGCGACCCGCCACCGGGTTCAGTTGTGCGTTTGCTACGCGTACCGAAAAAAACAGCAAAAGAAACTCGCTTGTTATACTGGTACCGTACACTCGGGGCAATTTCACTCGTCCGCGAAAGCGACGGAAACGGAAGAGGACGGTGGTGGAGCCTTCTCGAGTCGGTTTTGCGCAGGCCTTGCGGAGTGCATCTCCAAGAGAGCGGGAGCTTCGACGAGGACGCACGTGAGCAGGCGTCTACGCCACAGATGTGGGGATTCCACCGGTGGCAAAATCCTCCGAGAATAAAGAAATGAGCTGAAATAAGGCCTACAGGGACGCGCTTGCGTCAGTTCGGTAGTCACGTCCTCGTTCTTTATATATACGTATCTTTCTCTCTCTCTCTGTCCCTCTGTCTCTCTCTTTGCCGCTCGTTTTGATTCTAAACGTTTCCTAACAAAAGGATAGTTGGACAAAATAGTCCACAGAACTCAACGAGTACTGTGCTCGGACGGTGCATATCTTACAAACAAAATATAGAAGATAGGTTCTAGAAAACAGGCAGCCTTATTGCTAGGATAATCCCCCACACACACACACGCACACACATATCCGTATCTTAGATTATGCAACCCCTTATTGCCAATCGTTCTGGCTTTCCCACTGAGCGAACCTGTACGGCAACATCCGGGGGCGCCACGTTTCTTTCAATGGGAACCGCACAGCGTTTCAAAGCAGGAAACGAGTTCCACTCATAACGAAAACATTTAGCATATGCTGCCACCACAGAGAGCCGCGGGAGAAGATAAACTTGGGGTCAACGTCGAAATTGATCTACGGGAGTCTTTACCTCACCAATCATCGAGCATTGATAAACTTACCAACGACGTCGGTGTAAGAAAGTCGATCCCCGTGTCGAAAATGCATTTAGCGCATTTCACTTAGCAGTGCTTGCTAACCTGGCGTCTGGTCTCTTTGAAGCTTCTCTAAAGTTTGCCGGTATTTAGCGCGTAATCTTGAACCGGACGTCGCTTAAGATTTCACAACCGTGCCCACATCCTCGTGCGCGAGACCAACCGCGGCAGCCGCACTCCTATACCCTTAAGACACAACAACAATAAAGCCGCTATACTTAACTCGCCGTTGATAAACTCCGCGCTACTTGACCCAAGGTATAAATAAGATCCTCGGTTATCACAAAGCCCGAAGGATCAATACTCGCGACCTGAGAATGACAAAAAAAGAAAAAAGAAAGAAGAAGGGCCACAAACAACGTCCGAGCAGCCAACCCTCGAAGGAGTAAGCACCCAGTCATCGACGGAGAGCCGGGCATCGAGCGAAAGTTGACTTCCACAGAGTTAAACTCGAATTAAAATTCGGAACGATAACGGGGAATGAGCATGCCACCACCACTCTGTATGGATACCGTCCGTCTCCGTGCCGCTATCGGTAAAAAGAAAAAAAGAAAGAAAAAGAACTGACAAGTAAGTCAGAGCGACAAACCCCAAAAACAAAAGCAAAACAAACGAGCGAGACCAATTGGGGTCTTATCAGGTGTGATATCACTTATTCCAGTTCACCCGAGAGAGGTCGATCGAGTCTTTTCGAAAGAGAAAAAAATTAAAGAAAAGAAA
Organism: Ixodes ricinus; assembly: GCA_037355805.1. Lineage (NCBI taxonomy): Eukaryota > Metazoa > Arthropoda > Arachnida > Ixodida > Ixodidae > Ixodes > Ixodes ricinus. Next base: position 16,371 of record JAZHYW010070361.1, on the reverse strand, counting down.
AGTGGCGCAAAGTTCGGCGCTACCATACGCACCTCGGCGAATTCCCAACTTATCACCCCGGGACGCTTTACACATACACAGAACTCAACGTTCCGCGCTATCGCCGCCACCGCCGCCGCGCTTCGTTTTCGTCTGTGCGTTTATTCGACTGACGTTTCGCCTGTGGGCGCGATGGACGGTATGAAGAGCGAGGGGGGGGGGGGGATGACGACGAGTCGCGTTGAGGGCAGGCGCCTGCTGCCAGCCACCGCTGGTAAGTGCTCCATCGCACGATTTCATCCTCTGTATACAAACCGTGTTTTGAGAGCGGGCCGCCCCTGTCTTCGAGTCACAGGTGAAACCGATAAGCCGCGTTGAGACGGCCCCGGCGATACCTCTTCCTTCCGACGCAATTCAAAAAGAAAACTGAAATATGATAAAACGGAGGGATAAAAAAATACATCATATAAGGCGGGCCCCAAGACCCCTCGATATCCAAGCCGATGGAGTGCCATAAAGATTTTTGTTTTCCGTTTGTCTCGATTGCAGCCAAACCTTATCCAACTTTTTATACGTTTTTTTTCAATTTTTTTCTGTGTATACTTTTATTTTGTGGGAAGAGGGATTGGATAGAAAGGAGCCCCGCGAGTTCTTCTCTACGAGTTCGTTTCACCTCATACGACGGACCGAAGATATCGCTACGAGCCACATCGAAATCGATTCAAATTTCAGGTAAGTGCACCTTCGAGAGTAGCGCGTAGTCACGTGACAGGTTCGCAGTGCTGGATTGGCTGGAGGATGGCTCGAACCGTCCACCGCGGTTCATCCTGAGATGAAACGAAGTGTATATACCAGTGGTCTGTATATACGGAAATGGATGAGACAAGGCTCGGGACGAATTTGATAAGGCGCCAGTCGCGAGCTCCTCTTTGTGTGGGACGCATACTGACGCGCTCGGTGCGGTTTTCAGATCCGACGAGTTGTATCTCGAGCGCCGAGTCCATTACAGTGATCGTCGGCGTAGACTCGGGCGATCATCCACGATGCCGCACAGACTTTCTCTCCTCGCCCTCCTTTATCTCGGCGCGACTCGAGTGGTCGGACTTCTTTTATATGTGTGTTTGTGCTGTCCACTGCGCGTAATCAGAACGCCCAGACCCTTTATAATCAGTACATTATAGGGACGCGCGCTCTGCCTAGAAATAAAAGAAGTAATCAAGAGACGGAGCTATTACCGATGGAGTATACAGCAGCCGTCGCCAAGCGATCTTGATTTTGTTTTTTCTTCTTAGGAACGAATATCGGTTGGCGGCAGTAACTCACGGGGCCTTTATCCGACTCTGAGATAGTGTTTATGCTCCGACTGAGAACTTGTGAAATGCGAGCTTAGCACTGGTGTTTCTTGGCCCCAGTCGATCGCAGTTCACTTTAGGTGTGGGGGAATGCAAAGAGAATGCGGGCAATAATTAATCCTACAAACGGGATGTGCATCTCGCATTCTTCAAGTGCGTGACAAAACGCTGGCATTATACACTTTGAAATGGAAAAAAGGAGAAGTATTGTATAGGTTAATCACGGCCCGGATGACATATACGCAACTACACGAATCTTAATAGCAGAAAACAATTTTACCGGAGTGCCCTGCAAGTTAGCAGACAACTACCGCTCCTCGTTGTTATATATACGTCTCCAATATGGGGAATAGTCGAATCCTGGCTGCGACACCATCAACCTGACAGTCTCATTTTAGATCAGCCGCTGTGCAACTGAGACTTTGGACGAATGTTACATTTTAGGGTATAAAGTTATGCGCTAAATCGACGCCCTTTCAACGTTACTGCGCAGCTCTGACCTTCAGTTTGTCTATATCCACAAATGTAACCAAAACGAAAATGGAAATCACGCTTTCAGTAACTCGTGAAAATTCAGGGAACATGAAAGAACGAGAGGGAAAGGAGATGAGGCAGTACGAAGAGAATGAGACTTCTTTCAGCTGGAACAAAGTAGGTTGAAATGCTCACAATAGTGAAGCGAAGGCAGTGAATTAAAAAAATAAAAAAAGAGGAGCAGGGGTACGGTTTGTGATGATAAGGGAGATAGGCAAGGGAGCGACATCAGAACGATGAGGGCACGGTGAAAAAGTGTAGCGTGATTTCTCCCTGCATTACGCGATATTCTGCATTTGAGAGATTACCGCATAATAGACGTGGTTCTCGCTCATAGGATATTGACTCTGGAAGAACTTCGGACGGCTGCTGAACACGCCGGACGACTCTGTTTGGAAAAATCACAACCCCGCAGGGCATCACACATTCTGAAAGCAGTATGTATGCTGGCTCAGCTGTGCTTGGGACCTCGGCCTTAACGAACGCACATGCTTCTCCAGTAAAACGGAGGCGCCACCGTCGTCGTGATGAAAGGGCGCGCCTAAGATCGGCTCCGCTGATTTTCGACGTTTTTCGCGAAACTTCGCAAGCCATGCACCAACAATTGACACCAAAGCATATCGGAAGTGAAGAGGACTCAGCGGCTACCACTTTTCGGGTCTCAACACTCGAATTTTTGGGCCCACGGCTGATCTTCAGCGGGCCACGCCGGGACTCGGCCTAGGCGCAGGGCTTAACGGTTGGGCCTAGGAACGTCATCGGCAATGGAGGTTGTTGTAGCCGGAGAAAACCTCCTCTCAGAGCAATACGACGAGTCCTGGACGGACATCCGAAGGCTCCAACGGGCTCTAAACGTGGCCAGCCAGCCCGGCTCGACTCACCACCGCCATCGCCTGTGACCTCGCCAACTGCAGCTTCAGCGACAAAGAGCATCACCGGACTGGCCCCGGCGCGGGGACGACCCAGGCGCAGGGCCTCACCCGCTGAACGCCTCCCGGAGGACCACGTCAAAATCAGTGCCTCACCCCAGAGGTGGGTTAAACCTCAGCACCGTCTCACCTACCACATTGGCCGACTGCGTCACTCAGGCGGCACAGCTCACGCCTAACCCAAGGGACAGAATCTGCGTATTTACAAAGGCCAACTTCCTTGTAATCAGCACCCCGGAGGAAGAGTGCGCAAGGAAACTGTGCTCAGTCAATGCAATATTGGTCAAAGGCAAGAAATACAAATTCGCCGCGCACGTTTCTGCCCCGGCTAACACCACTGCGGAAATTATATTCCACATCCCTGCGGAGGACTCACAAGCCGAAATCAACCAGGCGCTGATCAACTCAAAGCCCGGACCTGCCAATACTCGCAGCAAGGTGTCTCGGGGAAACCAAGCTGTACAAATCTTATTCAACCGACCAAAAGTCCTCTTCTGGGTTCGCTACTGGCAAGCCACTTACCGGTGTACCCCATATCAACACAAGACCAAAGCCTGTATCAAGTGCTGGCAAAAGGATATCGGCAGCATGTCGGCACTCACCAGACCATCAAGTGCTCCAACTGCGGCCTTGAAAACCCCAAAGATGACCCTCCATGCACGCCTCGCTGCGTGGTATGCGGCGGTCCCCACCGCATGGGAACGCCGGAATGCCCGAAGAGATTCCAAACGCGCCGCAGGCAACCTTCGCAAGTAACCCCACCGTCGACCTCCGCCTGGGCGAGGAGTCCACAAGGCAGTCAAAACCACCTCCCAGTACCGACGACGCCAAGAACTGGCCCGCCTTCCCAGACAGAGGCAGATCGGCGAGTAAGTCGCCGACAAGAGCAAGACGAACAACGAGGTCCCCCTCTATCAACCGGGGCAGAACACCGTCCACCAACAGAGGGAGGTCATCACACGGACCGGCAAGAAACACCTGGAAGGCACTCCATGCACCCCCCCCCCCCCGAGGCGCGGGACACCTCTAAAGCTGTAGGCTTCGGTGTAGAGATACCCCACTCTCAACATTCCCATAGCCACAAGAGGTAGCGGCAGAGCTCGCTAAGTTCCGAGCTGAGATGACGGCGCTTCAGAAGGAAAACCAAAACCTCCTTAGAGAACATCAAGCCTCTAGACACGAGATACACGCAATTTGACAGGAGAATCAGACCCTAAGGCTAGCATGCGCGCAAGCCCCGTCGCGCCCCCAGTCCCCCCAAAAGGAGGGCCGCGGCAACTCAACCAGAGGATGAAGACACCACCCCTCACACCCCTCGATCCAACGTGGAAGCCCGGCAGAAAATACTCCAAGCTGGAGCAGGACATCCTCTTAATCAGAGAGGGATGCGTTAACCTGGAGTGAAACATTGCCAACAAGATTGCCGACGCAATAAAAGCCGCGATGCAAAGCTCGCTTAGTAGCCTCCTAAAGGGTGATTCCACGTCAGTTCATGCAATGATGGTCCGGGTCATAATTTAGATATTTTTGTTAAAAATATATATGAAAGCCATGTTCTTGGGAGGAACATTCAGCTATATATGAACGCCGTAACAATTTTTTTTCGCTGAGATATAAAATAGAGAAGCTCGAGGCGTGGAAATTGAAGATTTCACGATGCTACTTTGCACAGTCGTCATTTTCTCATCGAAGCTTTCACGTCACCATAACTTTTTAATACGTTTTACAAAAGATATACAACACATACACAAAAAATTAGAAATATCAATAAAATATTTCTATGCAAACAAAATAATCAAACATGGCATAAAAACGCGTTTTAGAGACATATTCACAATTTTTTTGCAAATAAACCATCTTTCATAATACTTCACAAAACATATCAAAATGCGCGTCTTTAAATATTCTTTACGAATATGTAAAGATAATATGCCCACCTTAATTGTCTTCTTGTTATTAACGCTGGAAATGCAGCTGATTTCTCAAAATGTGGCAAGATTGGGCGTCGATATTTAAAAAAAACTCCATCTTTTATTTTTTTTATACTCCCCTTGGCACTTTGCAGTGACTTGAACTAACTTGTGATGGCAAAACATTGAGTAACATATGACCTCCAAACAGGGAAAGCTACGACAAACCTTCACTCGGAGCGAGCCGACGTCTTCGTCATAGCGGCTTTGCCGCACAGCACCAAACATTTTGAGCGTTAGTTATGGCATGTATTTTATATTTTTAAAATCTTTTTTTTTCAAAAGGGGTGAGTATAATTGACGCGAAAAGGGACTTTGAGCTGGAATACCATTAATTAGCTTACAATTCACAAAAACAAAACGGCCCCACTCTGCAAATTCGCTAACTATGCATACATAAGCTTAAAACTCTCAGTTGCGCAAGTGGCCATGTATACATCCGGCCTCTCGGCATATGATGACTTCCACGGATGAGATGCCTGGATTCCTCTCACAGGTTTTACGGTGGTCCACTCTGCTTGCTTCACCGCACGAAACTCTCGAACCCGTTCCGCAGACAGGTGGAACATGCAGACATTTGTTACTTTTTCACGTAGCACTTCCACAAAGTCTTTAGCGGTGACAATCGTTGAGTTGAGCGAAGATCTCAAGTTGGTGAGCGTTGCGTGGTGTTTAAGAACACCATCTACTCCATCACAAGCGCTTTTTCCGTGTCCAGTGACTGAAAAGATCCATCTTGCCGAAGAGTACGGCTTCCGAGACAGTTCGTGCAATTGGAAGCGATTCTTGAAATGCGCCGCCGCTCCGTCTGATACAAAAATTATTTCAGAAAAGACTGGGTAATGTTCATCAACATACTCTTCTATGGCCTCTATGGCTAGAAGAGCGTGAGCTGTGTCATGTGTCGTGTCATCGCTGACAACGGCAAAGCTTTACGTGCCTTGCGTGGACGTAACCACACATGTGAAGAGAGACACTTGAGTTTTTTTCCAATGAAAACTCTGCACTTCGGTTGGGAAGATTACTGTCCAATTTTCCGCAAAATCGAAGTGGAACATCACTGCCTTGGGTGGTAAGGCGGTTCTTGTGTCACGTATCAGGCTTCGTTGAAGGTCACGGATGTAAGAATGCCTCATATACTTTTCGCTCCATGACTCCAATTCCCGCAGGAAGGCGGAAGTGTCCATAACCTTTTTGACGAGTTCGCCGGCGTCCCATAACGCGAAACAGATCTCTTCGTCTTCGTCGAGATGGAGCGACTGCAGCGAGATGCTCTGCATTTTTGGGCACTTTTCGCAACGGCGCAGGAAGCAATCGTTCTGTGGAGCGCTGCAGAGGTAGATGCGCTTGAGGTCGTCTTCAGTAAATGTCTTCTTTGAGGCATTTGTTATTGCCGTTAAAAGCAACTGAAAATTGACGCAATATATGCATGCGCACACCTCGTGCTCGGGACTCTTTTTTACCCATTTTGGTCGTAGGGAATAAAATTTGGAGATGCCTAGTTCTCGATGGGGATGGTCCTTCCTAAACAGCTGGTAAGCTTCCTTAATAGAGCGGGTCATAAACCTTTTTACGACTTTGGTCTTGTTGTCGTTGATCATGGCTTTGACGACGTCCTTTTTGTTGGGGCTTTGAACAGAGCATGCGAGGTCGTCGCGTGTGTAGTACTCAAGTGCAACCCTCACGTCTTCGGCATTCGCCTTTTTCCCCATGTAGGGATCAGGGGTTGCCCATACACCACCTTTACGCTTCAGTTTTCTTGTTTGATCAATCATGTTGGCAGTCGCTTCCGACACCAGACGCAATATTTCTTTCTTCGAGATGCTTGGTGGCAGAAGCGTGTACAATCGCTTGCGTTCCTGGTGGGAACTGCATGCCTTCAGCGCTTCGCGGAACGCGTCAAACCACTCCGTGCAGTGCTCACAACTGTCTTCGCCGGTTTTCAAGCCATAAACGCTTGACAGCTTTCTTCTAATCGAAGAACTCACTTGAGCTTGTTCTTTCTTCAAATACGCTTCGCGCCTTTCTTTTTAATGGTTTTACGTGGTTTCAATGGGGTTACCGACGGACTAGCAGCACACAAGTCTTGACTCACTTCAGCCAGAATTTCATCAGAGTCCCGGAAAGAAGAGTTTGATGTACTCACGTTGTGAGGAGAAGCAATCTCATTCTTGAGGTATTTGTAGCAATGCTGGCATAAAAGGTCTGATTCGTTCACTGTTCGTGGAGCCAGTAGCTTTTCCAACCGCACTTTGTTGAGTGCTGTTGGAAAAGCCGGATGTATACATGGCCACTTGCGCAACTGAGAGTTTTAAGCTTATGTATGCATAGTTAGCGAATTTGCAGAGTGGGGCCGTTTTGTTTTTGTGAATTGTAAGCTAATGAATGGTATTCCAGCTCAAAGTCCCTTTTCGCGTCAGTTATACTCACCCCTTTTGAAAAAAAGAATTTAATAAATATAAAATACATGCCATAACTAACGCTCAAAATGTTTGGTGCTGTGCGGCAAAGCCGCTATGACGAAGACGTCGGCTCGCTCCGAGTGAAGGTTTGTCGTAGCTTTTCCCGTTCGGAGGTCATATGTTACTCAATGTTTTGCCATCACAGGTTAGTTCAAGTCACTGCAAAGTGCCAAGGGGAGTTTAAAAAATAAAAGATGGAGTTTTTTTTTAAATATCGACGCCCAATCTTGCCACATTTTGAGAAATCAGCTGCATTTCCGCGTTAATAACAAAAAGACAATTAAGGGTGGGCATATAATTTTTACTATATTCGTAAAGAATATTTAAAGACGCGCATTTTGATATGTTTTGTGAAGTATTATAAAAGATGGTTTATTTGCAAAAAAATTGTGAATATGTCTCTAAAACGCGTTTTTATGCCATGTTTGATTTTTTTGTTTGCATAGAAATATTTTATTGATATTTTTAATTTTTTGTGTATGTGTTGTATATCTTTTGTAAAATGTATTAAAAAGTTATGGTGACGTGAAAGCTTCGATGAGGAAATGACGACTGTGCAAAGTAGCATCGTGAAATCTTCTCAATTTCCACGCCTCGAGCTTCTCTATTTTATATCTTAGCGAAAAAAAATGTTACGGCGTTCATATATAGCTGAATGTTCCTCCCAAGAACATGGCTTTCATATATATTTTTAACAAAAAGATCTAAATTATGACCCGGACCATCATTGCATGAACTGACGTGGAATCACACTAAAAGAATTTGAAAGCAGAGTGGCAAAGGCGTACTGGGATCCGACACGCGGCTCCAGATCAAGGCACGCCTCCCCTGGAGTTTCCCAGCATCAACTCACGCAACCCACCCCAACGTATCAGACCACCCACACGGCGGACCCCACAATCTCTGGAACCATCGCACCATGGCATATACTAATCACAAATGAGTCACAGTTTGGCAGTGGAACTGCAGAGGCTACAAACGGAAACGAGTCAACCTGCAGCTTCTAAAACACAACGCCGAATCTCCCCCCGGATATAATTGCACTCCAGGAAGTAGAAACTCAGGTCAAGTTGCAGGGGTATAAAGCCTCAACAAAGGAACAGAAAATGGCAAGACCGCTCTTCTGGTGCGCAGAAACATCCCCACGTCGCGGAACGAATTCGGCGATATAGACGTCCCTCGTGATTTAGTTACAGTCTACTCATGGAAGCTGGGTGGGACTAAGGCATCTGTCCTAAATGTATACAGCTCACCAAATATTCAGGGCAGGACAGACCGATTCAACCAGCTATTCTCGCTGACAAGAGAAGAGGCGGGCCCACACACTCTCTTAATAGTCGGAGACTTTAATGCCGCTCACATCGGGCTACCCGAGCTGCAGTCCCAAGGGCAGAGACCTCTGGCTACAGATACAATGACATCACCTCACCTTAGAGACCAACTCAACAAACCCATATGCATAGAAACACAACACCAGATCTCACCCTCTGATCACGCATCAACAGGGTCACGAGCACGGTCACTGAACACAGCCTATGTAGTGATCATCTGATCATAAAGCACAACACTATCCCCCAACCTGAGGCTTACTCGCACCCCCAGGCAAAGCACCCTGGTTGATTGGGAAAGCTTCAGGGCAATCAGAGAGTCTAACACCACACAAAATAGAAGCAGACACGAACAGATCACCGATATCAATCAGTGGACTAATCAGCTGCTCTGGAATATCAGAGAAGCCACTAAAGAGCTAGACCCGAGTATGTCATCGGAAACGGTAGACTCCATCTGCAACATCTATGTAAAGCCTACCGTAGCATGCTAAAAAGATGGAGGAAGAACAAACACAACCGTAAACTGAAGACCAGACTATCCCAATTGGACAGACAAATCAACTCACACGCGAGTTCACTCGTGTGAGACCAATGGGGACAGATCTGCGATCAAATACATGGGAACCTCGTGCTGAAAAAGACCTGGCTATTCTTGCGACGCCTCCTTGATCCGAATCAAAGCAAATCGGAACAAAAGAATCGTATGACCAAACTTGTGCGAAATTTCTCAGGCTCTGATCAAGATTTCTCGATCATGCAACCGAAAAATACCTACCAATCGGGCCCACAGTTCACCTCCCCCCCCCTACCCTGGGCAGTAAAACACTAACATGGACAGGTACATCGCGGAGGCGGAGGAGGAGGTGAGGTTGCCAATCTCCAAAGTGAAACCCAACTCGGCGCCAGGAACGGACGGAATAATCAACCGCGCCCTCCGCAACGTTGATGGCTCATCCATTACAAACATCACCGACTACATCAACACATGCTGGAGAGAGGCGAGGATTCTGAGCCATGGAAACACGCACAAGTTACTCTAATCCCCAAGTCAAGGAAACCCCTCATTCTAGAACACCCGAGACCTATTTCACTGACGGGCTGCTTGAAGAAGGGAAGTCTCTTTCCGAAACGTCGTGTAATCAAAGCCTCTACTGCTGTTCAAGCATTTTTCTACGTAAACTGATGGAACACATAATCTTAGATAGGCTGACCAACCACATGAATGACACAGACCTATTCCCACACACCATGATAGGCTTCACGGCAGGGGCGATCCACGCAGGACATACTACTACAGCTCTCGAACAAATAATCAAATCCACCGCTAATCCTCGAGCACGGCAGCCATCCTGGACCTACACCTCACAAAGGCATTCGACAACGTCACCCATGAATCCATCCTGAAGGTCTAGGGTCAGTAAACATCGGAGAGAGGATATACAACTACAATAAAGCATTCCTCTCCGGGAGAACTGCCGTAATCAACGTTGGCGACGTCACGTCAGACACTATCCAATTGGACAGCAGGGGAACCCCGCAAGAGGCTGTGCTTCTCTCCCATTCTCTTCAATCTGGCAGTCATCAATATCCCCAAAAGGCTAAGCCAAATTCCTCAACTTAGACACAGTCTATATGCGGACGACCTCCAGGGATTGTCCATCCAGCTTTCATGAAATCACCACACACTACCTCATCTTCTCTCGTCAGGTCTATCCGCCAGCCGACAAGACCGTCACCTTGGAGCAGGCCCATATGCCTGGCGCCAACTCGAGAGGGGCACTTTTCAAAACCTAGCCACCCCTACCCACGTCTTCCTCTCAATGTACCTCACCTCGGAATTCCCTTACACTGTAAAAAACGCCCCTGCGTCTACTTTCCTGCACAACACTTGGAGAGCCAATCACCGCAACTTACGGAGGCAGCTCAGCAAATGACGATGCCGAAACATACCTATGTTTAGACCAAAAAACGCAGTCTGAGCTGTCGACATTAAGCAATGTAAGCATGACGTTTTGCATTGCTGAATATCGCTGACTAAAAATGTTTCGGCATCGTCACTCGCTGAGCTGCCTCGCAAGTTGCGGTGATTGGCTCTCCGAGCGTTGTGCGGGAAAGTAGACACAGGTTTTTTCTAGAGTGTATGTGGCGATTCAAAGCCACTCTGCCTCACATAATCTGGGCTTGCCCAGAAGACCCTTTCCCCCAAATCCCATCCCATGATGAGTGAGAGATCTCGCTCTGAAGCTCCGACTCTGAGGTTCAACGCGCCTTGGTGGAAAGGGCTAAGCAGGTCGCCGCCACCACGGCCACAACGAGGACTGCACTCTAATGAATTCTCCATATTCCGCCAATAAACGTTTTTCCTCCTCTCCAGTTAAAGAGGATGTTCTCAGTTAGGGCTAATACATTATCAGCACCAATAATTGAGGGTGATTTGCTACCGTTAGATAAAAATAGAAGTTATTCAAAATCATTATGATTTCGACGAAGTTCCCGCCAACGCGGAGAGTTGCTATAACAACGTTTTGATAAAGCATCATTTTGACTTCTCTTTAGAATAAATAACGTGGTTTCTCTACTCGCTTCTCGTAAACGAGGGCACCTGAAATCCGACATAGAAACCGCAACGTACGTGGAGAGTTTCTCAACGATTCGCAGCGGTATCGATCGCGCGCTAATTGCCCTTCATTAGCATAAAACCCGGGAATCAATAAGGCGACGCGCCACTGGCGTGCCAAGCTGCCATCAGGCCACAAAACGGCTGTGCCGGCTAAGATTTACGAGCAACCGCGGTATTCAAAGAAAAAAATATATACACATTTACGCGGTGGAATCGCCACAACCCCACGTCAAGCGTTCACCACGAAGCAAGTAGACGGTTCGAACGATGGGGCAGAGCACTGTTCATTGAGGCACAACCACCATGCTGTCATGTACCATAGATAGCTCGTCCTATATACCACAGTATGTACTTGCGCACGTGTTATTTGTACGGTTATATTTTTGTTTGGCAGAGTGTACACCTCCGAAAGGAAATTTGTCATAGAAATATCAGTTTGTTTAGTTTTTTAGCTGACGCAGGGTATGCATCAGTGCTTTCAAAGCTTTTCATGTTTCGAGGAGCGCGGTCGATTCTTAGAGCCTCATCAATTTAAAATCGTTATGCACTTGATGCTTTTTGTTTTACGTTGTTTGTTGTTTTTTCAAAATTATTTTTAGAAAATTGCGTTCTTAAATAAGTTGCAAAAAACCGGAGGACATCTGTCTTATACGAAAATAGAGAACTTGATTGCACACTCCGATCTGTGCATGTTTACAGTCCTTATGCGACTAAGTTCCAAAATGAACAAAGATAAGCCATTACTACAAACATACGTGACGTGAAGGATACCGGGTTTCGGGGAGAAAAGAACCATGTTTCTCTCATCGCAAAAAAAACAGAACTAACGCGTTGCTGAATGCTCTGTTTCCACCCAAATGTAGCACTATAGAGTTATAAGGACCAGATGGTAGTGTTTCAGAATTTAGTGTTACCTGATTCAAAGGTTACAAGCGATATTTCGAATTTTTAATGAGAAAATTGGGTTCATTTTTGTCAGAAGGAGAAATGCATATCGATGCAAACGCGGGTTTCTTTGCCGCCATATTTCTATTGAGAATTTCCACGATGGCTGTTAACTTTTGAATCAGGTAACGGTAAGTTCCGCTACCCTCCGATCTAATCTTAGGCCGATAACAGCTGGTGTGCCACAAGGCAGTGTATTAGACCTTTCTTTATTTATACATTAACAGTGAAAGCCTTATATGTCCCATTACGGGAAAGGGCGGCGTCGGCGTTGTGCCCGAATGATGGGCATAAAAATACGTCACCAAGCACGCGCCGCTCAAGCTCAAAGCGGACGCGCCTCAGAAATGAAACACAAAGAAAGCACAGCAACGCAGATGCTTCGTCACGGAAGGCGTAAAGCCGGCGGGGGCGCTCGCGCCTGCGCACTTGAGGGAGCGCGATCACCGCCGGAGTGCCGTGTGCAAAGAAAGACGTGCTCGCGCTGTATCCGGCGCGTCAGTTGCACTTCGGACTTCATCTGTGCTCGTTGAGTGCTTCGTGGCGATGGACTATCAACCTCATCGCTGTGCGGCATGAGGGTCCGAAAGTTTGCGGTTTAGGTGGCCAACGAATATGGAAACACACACACACCGAATACAATACCGGCAGAAACAACATCAATACGTGTAGAAACATTACTCGAAAACATTTCACCCACGGGACTATAATGTTTTTGCATTCCTACACGTAAGCAGTCTTAAGTGTCTTCGGCGTGTTTTTAATGATCTTGTAAATATTGAGGATGGTAAGGCCATATTAGCTATGCAGATGATGCGAGTATATATTTTTTGGGAGCGTGAAACGAATGAAATTATGAGCGACGCGAATAGTTTTCTGACTACGCTCGATGCATGGTCACTTTCAAATTCATTACAGATAAATGCGGGTAAAGCTAAGACCGTCCTATTCAGATCGCGAAGTAAATATTGTCTGGTTATACTGAATATGCTTTACCTACGAACGTGTGCTGCTCATATTGTCGGTAACGCAAAAGTTCTAGAGGCAACCTTTAACCTGCACAGGGCTTGGGACGAAATGATCTCAACATACGTGTAAGAAACTTTCGAGGGCAGTCGTGTCATGTACAGATGTAGATACCTAATACCCAGTACCGGTTCTTGGAACCCGTTTGCAACTCTTTCCTACGCGCAATTTAATTGTAACGTTTAGTGGAGCTTCTCTAATACAACGTCAACAACATGCACAACACATTCATCTCTCCAAAAAAGAGTCATTCGTGTTACACGTCATGCTGCCTACGATAGTCCCGTCTAGGACCACCTCTTCAATAAGACTCAATATCGTACAAATTCATAATTATTATAAAGGTGCAAAGCTAGCTTAACCATTTCATATGGCAAGAGGTCTTTCAATTGCTAACGATAATCTCGCTCACTAAAGATTTCCAACCTTTTTGTTTAGGCAGTATGCAACACTCGCTGTAGCGGATACTTGGGGTTACTGCCGCACTTTAGAACATACAGGAATTGTTGTCAAATGCTAAAATACACCCTTCCCCGTCCCTTCAAAATGTTGTAGTGAACACTTCTATGGGAGAGGGTGAAAAGTGTGCGGTCTGTTTTTGTTCATGATCTTTGTATTGATTGCATACTAGGCTTTAAATGAACTTGATCTACAATTTTTCTATTCCTTGAGGTCCTTGCTGAGCTGCAATCGCCTTAATTTCTGTTGTTTTTTGCTGCTGCTGTGGGAGAGGGGGAGCTTGGCACAACACCCTACGTGTTGTTCTTTTCTGCCTTCCCTTTCCAAACTGGAGAAAAGTAAAGAGTTTCGGAGTTTGAGAGTAAGTGCTTTCAAAATCGGGCGTCTGGTTCCAATCGCCTGCGCTACATTTTTGGGTGGAGACTGAGCTGCTGGCAACACGCAGTTAATCTTACGGTTAGAAAACACAGCCTCTCATGTCCCCCTCAGGCACCCACTATACAGTATCTTTTACTTTTGTGTTTTATCTAGATGCACGTAACTTTTTGATGAGTCCCTCGCTTTCAAGGGTACGCACATTTCAGCTCCTTTCCGCCACTAGTTTTAAGAAAGAGTAGGCAATAATATATAACAATGATTATTCACTGATTTTTAGAAGTATTCTATTTCCCGAATAATAATTGGAGGACTACTTAGGCTCATAAGTTTCTCGTTATATTCATTTAGAAATAAACCAAGAAAACATCTAAAACTTTATCGCCAGCCTTTCAACGTTAGGTGACAATGCCCGCTAGAGACTGCAGCGCAGTCAGACCGATGGAACACCGCTTGTAAGCTGCCTTGCTTTATGGCTGTGGCAGAAATTTGCTGGCTCAAAAGGGTCCAGTCACCTTGGTCCCACGTTTCATGCATAGGAATCTTCATCACGCAATGTCCATACCAGCTGCATCTCTAATGGTTACTCCGGCGAGCGAAACGTTAACGTAATAAAATGTCTGGACCATGTATGTCCGGTATACATAATTTATGTCATCAAACCCCTTGTAAAATTAGCAGCCCTCTTCTAGCCAGTATGGCCAAGATACAAGAAAGCTTGGCGGGAGCGTAGGCCTGACATAGCTGCAAGTTACTACGGATGGTACCAGAGATGCAGGACGGATATAGTTACCGGAGACAACGGCGCTACAGCTACAAAAATGCACCGTGGCGAAGATCCCCACGTTCGGTACGCAAAAAGGCTACCTATACTACCTAATCTTCGAGTTGACGTGTGTACCCGTGCGCTCTATGCAACCATCATTGACTCTTTGCAACACAATCGAGCGGTCCAATCGCACGGAGAGCCCAAGCAATCAACCTCGCATCGTATCTGGGGAAACAGACCGCTCATAGATCAACGCAATTCACGCAAAAAACAAAGACAAAAGAAAGTCCGGCTTTGCCATAGTTTATTTGCGGTTTCGCGTCTTTCTGACTCTCCATGTCACATTTACAACACACCGACAGAGGAGCGAGTATGAACCCTGTGTGCGTCAATCCACGCCAGCTGAGTGTCACGTGACCTTCCGCAGGAGCGCTGCCGGACGTGCGGCCATGCAGTCACGCGGCAGGCCCAAGGCGCGATTGCCACGACGGCCTGTAGCGCCCGGCAACGGCATCAAGATGAAACCGAACAGAGCTTGCGTGAGCAGAAAGCCATTGAACTTCCCATGATAAAGACATCTTCCTGAGCAGAGCGTCACGCGAGCATAGGGGAGTGAAGGGGGGGAGCAGGCGTCGTTAGAAATGAACAAATTGCGCTCGCCGGAGTGCCTGTGCGCACTTCCGCTTCTTTCTGCGGCCGGAGGGTCGCCGATGGCTTCATATCGCTTCAATAACGATACCGCAGCAGAGTCCCGATGTTGGCGACGGCTGCGCGGGTACCTCACCGTCACTTTGCGCCGTCTCGGCAGCGCCACGGAGGCGCCTCTGCGGCCAATCTGCCGACGCTGCCTAATTCGCTGACAAATGTACCTCGCGTAACTGAGCCGTGCTAGAAACTCGAATTGCGGGCCGCTGGTGAGCCGCTCTCGTTGCGCCCAATTAAAGTCTCGGTCACGAGTTGAGCACACATGCTGATCTTAAAGCGTGAGAGCGAGGCCGACGTTTAAGCTGGAAATGTGGTGCAAAAACAACATTGATTTGCATTTTTTACGGTATTAGGTCGGGATTTATTCTGTAATAAAACCTTCAGGGTCTGACAGGTGGAGTTTGCTGAACGGGTCCGTGGGGCAATGAGAACCATAACACCCATTATCAGAACCCAAATTTCTAACATGTAATAGCAAATAAACATAATACGTTGAATGAATCATATAAAATGCCAGAATATTAGTGAGAGCCCTGCGCGGATAACGGCTTGATCATCCGGATTTTGTATCCGCACCCGAACCGTCTGAAAATTTCAAATTGCCAGAATAATTAGCGTCTATCGGGCACACTGTTGTCGAATCCGAATCCGAATAGCATTCCGCAAAATTCGGAACTGCATTTGACTAATCGCCGTATCTGCTGCGAGTAAGATAAATCTAATATGGAATAAAAACGGCTTCGGGATGGTGGTACCTTTTAATTTGGGGCTGAATTATAATTTTCTCGCGAGAAGAAACGTTTTCCGTACTTTCCTCTGCCAAACAAGACTAATTTTCCGGGATGACGGATGCCCCGCATTCTTTTACTTTTTCGCTGCATATGCTTTTATGAGATGAAACGCTCAAAACGATCT
>JAZHYW010070360.1:13999-52248 GCA_037355805.1 Ixodes ricinus | reverse complement strand
ATATTTATAAGGGAAACTGTGACGTACCATAATGCAACGCACACGGTTACGCCGACGCCGACGCCAACGCCGACGCCGACGCCCACGTCCACGCCCTCGACCCGGAAACGGGCGCCTAAAAGCTCCACTCAAAAAAAGGCACGCAGTCAAAACATCTTTTCGGAATCTGCTGATGGTCACTCGTGGATCTATACACTAATGTGCTTGCCATGGGCGTCAACTCATACCCGATGAGCGCAGGTTACAAAAAGGGTGTGGTCATTTTTGTTTCCCGATTTTGCCCGCCGAGTATTGACTGTGAAAAAACAATGGTCTCATTCTGCATTAAGTACCATGCACCACCTGACCTTGATTAGATGAGGTGGCGAAGGTTTGCTGGACAGATGCAATTTACCATAATTTCTTGCAAAAACTGGTGCAAATTTAGGTAATGTGCAGAAGGTTAGGCAGACCTTCAGTCCTTTAGAAGTGAGACGTCGCTTGACGGTTCTTAGTGCCTATTTATTCAACTCTAGCAAGTACGCCAGAGTTTGCTTGTCTTGTTTTGTTTTCGACGCAAAGAGCGCCTTTTTAACACAGCGTCACCAAATTGTCATTTGATAGGTCTAGGGAGGCTGCGTAAAAAAGCGGCAGCATCTTTGCTACCAACTATCGAACGACAATGACACTGGTCAAAATACTAATGCTCGCCCTGCTGCCGCAATGTCTACTTTCAGGATCTGAGATGTGCCCCTACTGGAAAGACATCCTGCGCTCTCCAGGATTTGCGGACTACGTGTTCCAAGTGACCAAGATGACTGACCTGCACGTTGGACTGCCACCTGAGTTTGGAGAAGAGGACAGTCGACTCTTCGCAGAATTCTTGAAGGCAACACCAATTTCTGTGACAATCTTTTCGCACGAAGATGGCCTCTGCAACGAGACGATTTGTGAAGTCCCCAGCACGGAGCTCCACGCTGTACTTCTTGTAGCGTGTAGAAAAACCATGTGGATAGAAATCTTGCTCAAGAACTTCAGAGCGTACCATCTATACCTGTACGTATATTGTGCAGGCGCGAGTACACACACCAGTATTGTAACTAAGTTGATAAATCGGAGGTATGCCGAGTTTGCCGCACTGAGTGGAAGCGATGTATTTAATGTCACCGTTCGCAACCAACAGGTTCTGCTTGGAAGGTATGGTGAAGTGACTTGTCTTAACTGTACAACCGACCATCAAAATGACCATCAACTGAAACCCTTACTCAACCTTCCTTTAAAGGGAATTTGATAAAACTGAGATGCGAATATCCATATTTTTGCGAATACCCTAGCGTTAAGGTACTCGAGAGTATTATTCTCCATAAAAACGCGTCGTTTAAACTGAGACCGTTCTCGGATAAAACTTGGTATTTAAGGGCGCTTGCAAGGTGTCATCAAGACCCCAAATCCATGCTTTACTTTAACTGGGTTTTCGAGCACCATTCGTTTTTCCCTTACTTATCTCCTGTACAGCACTACGAAAGGTTAGGGGTACGAATACTATGCCAAAAGGTCCGGATCCGCTCTTAAAAGAGGTGGTGCTTTTATTACCATTAAGCGCTTATGTTTGGATCGCGGTTGTGGCCTCGTTTGCTGTTTCTCTTCTAACTTGTATTTTGATCTGCAAGATTCTACATGTAAAAAACAAAGTGTTTTCGTTTATGTCCCTTCTTTTTTTGTCAAGTTTACTGCAGCGAAGTTACCCAGTACCGCTTCATATTACGCAGCTCACCCCCTTTAGATTAATATTTTGCGTGTGGTTCTTGGCAGTCACAATTATTTCTACAGGATATAAAGGAGTCCTAACATCTCTGTTAGCCAATGTACCGATGAGCGGTACACTGCCTGAGTTTATAGGTAACTCAACTCCCACCTCGCAAGGTTTCCGGCTCTGCACTTTGACATATCTACTAGATGAAGCGGTACAGTTCGAGGTTAGCTCTAGACATAAGTTTGGAGCCCACTGTATGAGCAACTCCGGCCAAATTGATATTGGTAATGACGGACAAGATGTATTCAGAATATTCGGTTCCGGTTTTCCTAAACCGGATAAACTTAAAAACGAACTGAACAGCAGAGGCTACGTAAGAACCACCAGTGACTTTTCATCCATCGTAAATGGACCCCAAATGAAGAGTACTTCCCCGTACCGCGCACAACTAAGAAAAATCGTCGGCAGAGCGTTTGAAGCTGGCCTGTTCTTGCGCGCAGCCCAAATGGCAGAGTTCAACCGTACCCGACGACGCGTCTCCCAAACTGAGAGTGATCCGTTAAGAGTGGAACTACTCAGACTGCAGGACCTTCGTCCGTGCTTCGTTATACTGGGCATAGGACTTTGCCTGTGTGGCTTGGCGCTTTTCTGCGAATTCATTGCGTAGCGGGTTGTCACGCAAGTCGCATTCACTCTGCTCATACATCAGGCATCAGACTCTGTGTCTACTGCAGACATGACGATGTAATGATGTGCGGACAGAACTCGAGCACGTTTGAACTATGTGTGATTCATAAGTATGTATCCTTCGAACACGTCTGCTCTCCGTTATTGTAGACTAGTGCCGCGGTTACACTGCTCATACAACACAGAAATGACAGTCTGCAAACAGAGTTACCAGAATATCTTTGGTTGGAAACACCACGTGCCCAGTTTCTCCTTGAACACATTTCCATGCGGAATTCGAAACACTAATCTTGCAGTGACTCGTGTTAAATTTTGAATGCTGTTTTGTAATATATAAGAAACGTGACGCCGGCTTAACGTTGCATACAAGGAAGACGCTACTCACACAGTGCCTGCGGTTTGTAAGATGCACGGGCTTTGTGATTGCGGTTGAAAAGACTAAAGTCCCTAGATAAGAGTATCCTACAAGTAGCGAAATTCTTTGAAGAGCCGACTCCGCGACGGTGCAAATTTGAGGAAGCAATTGGCGTCGCACAGCAGAAGTTTGAACTGAATGCCGCCATTTCCTCCCAGCGGATAGTGCTGTCTTACTTGTATTGGTTGTCGTTACTTCTAAAAGAAGTATGAAGGGACTTTCGAAAAGTTCACTTTCGCTTCATCGAAATTGCCGGATTTTCGTGACGAGCACTCGGAACGCCGACTCCTCTGAAGTAAAGCCACTTATTGTGCATCCGAGAGTTTCTTGCACAGACGTGAAGCTCACTTTCCATATAGTATATAAGTGCTTAATTGCTGATAGTCTTTTCTTTTTCCATATACTTTACAAATTTGTTAAAACGCCATGAAATCTGGACTTATTATGTCTGCGCAGGTGAGTTATATGGCATTGGGGACAACACATAGGGGTGTAATCACCACGATAAGTGGGACAGACAACTAGATTTTGTTAGTTAACTTGTTTTAATTTTGTATATTAAATATAGGGTTCCAATTAGAACCTTGCAGAAATTCCCCTGAAAATTACTACATAAAACATTTTAGAAAGGTTTGGGCTCGTGGGAATGGGCTTGGCGAGTCAAAATTACCTCTGGTGGAACCTGTGCAAGGCTAGGGGTGCCATTCTTTCTCCCCCCGCGGTTTTTCCGCCTCTTATCAATCGTGTCCTTGCAGAGTCAGAATGGTGCCCGAAGCACCAGTTGTACCTCTCGGCCATCATCGCACTTCCCACGCTTCTCAACTTTATCTAAATTGTTTTTATTTCATGGTTCCCATGACGCTCAGCAGTTGTTTTTTTTTTTTCTTTGACGCCCAGCAAGTTTAGATTAAACTTATAATTACCAAAGTTTGCGTAATTACCCCACAGATCGTGATGCTTTTTTCTATATATCATGTACCCCAGGGCGCATAACTCACATCTGCAGACCGCATTATTGGCAGCTTTCATGGCCTTCTTAAAGAAATCGTTAGTTCCTAAAAGAACAACTCTGTGTAGGGGCCGATTTCAGCATTTATAAAGTGGCGATAAAATGTATTGAGATACAAATACGTGAGATCGGGTGCGCCCGTCTGCAACCGGCTCGATAGCGCTGTCGTTCATTTGTTGAAATCTGGGGAGAGTGACTGCACATGTGCCGAGAAAAGGGGCGCCATGATTGGTGAAACATGTGCCGGGTGACGTAACCGCCATCATAGCAAGTAGGCAGTGGGGCGTGACTTGTAGGCAGTGATGTCAGCACATATATGCGCGTATGAGGAGAGCTTGATCTTCACAGTGCCTCTGTTGAAAGGCTCTTCGGATCCTGATGAATAATTGGAGTAAACCAGGCGCTAAGGCAGACAGAAACAGTAAAACTTAACAGTAATCTTTACCGAAAACGTATGCGGTGAGCGCTACGTGCTTCGCATTGTTTTCAGGAGCTCCTTATCATTCATTATATGGTTAGGATGCTTGTTTTGTGCTTATTCTTTATTGAAACGAATGTTGTGTTGTACGTTCTATGCGTGGTGTTTGTTCTTTTCGCTTCAATCCTCTGAAGTCTTTTTTTTTTTAGATGAGAACGCCGACACGAAAACACACGCGGGGAAATGAACGTGCCTCGCATTGTTCGCAGGCGCCGTTATCATCCATTATACGGTCTGCACTTCACACGAGCACTTCGAATGACGTCAACCCCTTTCGAAGCAGCTGAAAACCTAATTTTTACCGGAACGCGTGGGAGGGTGTTCCTATTGCTCACACGCGCCTTATCATCCATCATGTGGTTTTGATACTTGTTTTATGGTTTTCTTTATTGAAACAGATACTGAGCTGTTTGCTGTATGCCTGATTTCAAAGGAGATATGCTCGATACACCTATCCACTATCACCCGAATTTTAAACGAGGCAAAGTTACCAACTCTGGTCTACGAGTACGCAGACGATACCGTTGGATTGTGCTGACGCATTGCCGTTGGACCCGAATGACTGAATATGCTTCAATTGCCTCTTATTTTGAATCAAACCACGGCTGGTTCGACGACTAAACCATTGAAGATAGAATTTTAAAAGAAGTATACATAAAATGAGCCCAGCCTGTCCCGATATGAACTCACAAAAAATATATGCAAGGATTGTGGTAACATTGCATAATAAGTCTACCTTCGAATACGTGATGTCTTTCCACCTGTTATACATAATAAATACTTTGAGGAATACTTGAGTGTTCAATATTGCGCAGCACGTCGTCTTAATCTCAAATCTGGTGAACCCTACACTGATTCCAAGGTAAGGTGCGGCCTTGAGTTATCTGTACTATGCTCTGAATACTTAGAACTGCATTAGAAAGAACGATTCCACCACCCCATACAACAAAACATGAACGAAGGTCACTCAAAGGTGGATGCTTTCTCTTTAGTCAGACCTTTAAGCCTCTTGAGTTCACGTCTTTCAAACCATATAAGATTAGAGAGATGCAAAACGTTCAAAAATTCCAACTTCAAAGGCTGAAAAAAGATTACTCATAGTGTCTTGGTAGGCAGAGATTGTCCTTATTTTAGGTGCAGAAAGCGCGTGAAACAAAACAAACTCCATATAGCTCCAGTCGATGTTTTGGTCCCTGAAGTCGTCATATCCAAAAGAAAAAGATTAAAAACGGGTCGTTTCCGTCATGTTCTATTTTAATTTCACCGAATGGACAGAAACACTTTTGGAGCTCATGACTCTTGACACGTTCAACCTCTTGGCTGAAAGCTTTGCTGAGAATACAGAACCTAAAATCATTTCCTTGTGGTCTTGGTGTGATTGACTCACCGCAAGAGGAACGTTTGGAAAAAAGTGAAACAAGAAGCCCTTTGTGTCCCGTGGCAAGTTACAGTCGCAGAAAGAGCTCATGTTCGAAGAACGAATCGCAGCGAGATGATACGTTTCACTATGTCGAGGCGTGCAGCCATGTCCTGGTATCAAGCTCCTGGTTAATATTTTGCCGAGCTCACGGCACCTTTGCATTAATTGCATTAACATCGTAACCTTAAAGGGTAACTGCAAAGAAAAAATAATGTTTCTTTAAACAGCCTAATTGGGACAAGCATGTCACAAAACAAATCTTCCGCGAAAAAACAAAATTTTTATTGCAATTCTTACTCCACAGGACGTAATTTAGTCGGGGTCACAACTTCTCCACATTTGAAACTCCCGCTCTTTTGACGCGCACGGAGTGGCTGCTATACGTCACTCCGTGACGTATAGCAGCCACTTCGTGACGTATAATACCAACTTTGTGGCGCGCGATTTAAAACGGACGAAAAAGCCGCAAACTAAAATCAGTCTCGCGGAAAAAATATTGCTGTAAAAACTTTTGTTCTTGGCGGAAAAATTGTTTTGTGACATGCTTGTCCCAACTAAGCTGTTTAAAAATACACTTTTTTCTTTACAGTTACCCTTTAGAGTTAGGCCATTCACCCTCGTTGATGTCAGAGTGGTGGAAGTCAAACGAGCGCTACAGACGCGGGGCCGAAGCCATTCGAGGCACCAACGCAGCGCTCGTGCACTGGAATCAACAGCTAAAAGCTAAATTACACGTAACAGAAAACGTTAAAAAAAACTGCAAAATACACAAAAAGAACAAAACACGTAAAGGACGACCACAGACACAGATAGTTCTTTCAATGAGCTATGAACATTTATGAGATGCCCATTACGCTACAACCTTGAAGTCCAAAGAATTTAAAAAAAACGAAAATACGCAAAAAATTTTTTAACTTTTTAATAAAATAAAATAAAATAAAAATAAATTTCGTTTTCTTTTAATTCTTTGGAATTCAAGGTCGTAGCGTCATAGGTATCTTAAAAGCGTTCGTTGCTCATTGGAAGAACTGTGTGTGTTCTGTGTTTGTCTTCAGTGTCTTCTTCTGCGTATTCTGCTAAAAGCTCGTGCTCTGTGCCGTTAGTGTGGATGCCTAATCTCCCCTCGCACTGCGGAGAAACCAAATTACCACGTGCCTAATAAAGAACTATAGATAAACAAGAGGTCTCCGGGGCGAATACTCTGTTCACACTTCAGCTGAGACCGCAGCCAAAGCTACAAGCTCCGAGCAAGAGCGGAGCAGCCTCCGCTTTGAGGCGTGGCATTTCTAGAGGGAGTGCTCGATCTGCCGAAGAACGCTTCGAAGCAGCGACCTCAAAGCCTCGTGCTTGAGGCATTGGCTGCATTTTCTGCTTAAGAGTGACGGGAGTATAAATGTTGGTTTGCAGCAGATATGAGGATGTAGCCCCAGCATGTGCTCAGTTCACCCTTAAAGGGATACTGAACCGAAATTTGAAATTTTCAAATTTCGTTCGGAAATAGGTCAAGCATGACGTGTAATAACCGTAATTCATAATCGCAGGTTTGTATTTTGAACGATTGGCTATATTTTTCGTTCCAAACGGTGCACTCGAGCGAGCGCTCGAAGAGAAGCGAACGGAGGGCGCGATGCGTCATGGGATATCCGGCGCAAACAAAAACAGAAAGAAAAGTTTCCCCGCATTCGTGACGTAGCAAGGCTGGCGGGATTACTGAGCTTTGCCCTTGGTGGCGTTGTCAGCGTTGTGGTGGCGTCAATAGCGTCATCGCGTTACAACCGAGCCGTTCGAAGTGCCCGTGGGGTGACGAGCGTGTGGCTGGCCCAAGAAGCACGTAGCTTCCACAGCACTGTCAGCTTAGGGCTGAACGGGGTGGGGAAAGCAACTTTGTCCGAGTTTTGAGCGACTGGCTAATCTTCTAGGGGAGAATGGCTGCATCCGGCTGCACAAACGAGGGTCCGAGAAAGAGGAGAGTCCACCCTTTTCCGTCTTCTTGCGGACTGTTTGGTTCAATTCGCGATTTGTGAGTTGGGGAGGAAAGCTAAGAAGGAAAATGTTGAAATGCCAAAGAGGCGGCGCTGCGCCAGAGGAATCTGCTACGTCACGACTACGTAGCAGATTCCACAACGTTGCTAGACTACCTCCCAAATAGGCTCCGCATGCATCCACCAGGTGCACATTGGAAGATCGTTTATTTAGCTTTAAAATTAGTTTTCTTGTGCCTTTCAACGGAAGACTGGTGTTTTTGAGGTTAGGGTGCAACATGCAACACATTCAAGCTAAAAAATGAGCGCTTTGAAATTTCGTTTCCCTACACCTTTAAGCTGAGACTAGATGTTCCGCGTTCAGCGCAGGCTGGCTAGCTTCTGCAGTGCTTTGGTTGCGCGTGCCTGCGCGTTCACGCTTGTTTAAGCAAGGGCAGAAAGCTCGCGCTGAAGGCTCATTTAGTGGCTCTAGGCGGAGCTGCTAGTCTCAGCCACGGCCGGACTGGAAGCGCGCGCTCTCTTTCTCTTCTCACGGCCTTTGCAATTGGGGCAATCGCCACCTCCCGCCGCAATTCGCGGGGGGCGCTGTCACCTCACCCCTGGGCTACCCTTTGCCGTTTGCACAGAGCGCGTCTGACAGTGTATCTCAGCGTTGTCGCAACTTGCGGCAGAGATTCTTATAGCCTTTGACACCTGATCTTTAAGTTTAGACCCTCAGCCACTATCTAATGCGCTTCTGATGAGCCCAAAACGGTGAATATTTGACGCAGATCTCCGAGAGATTCGAGAGTAAAAAGTAGTAAGTAGAGACAGCGAATGCAATTGCGGAAAAACTATACTCGTCTTTACCTGCAGGACTTCTGTTGCAACTCAAGAACAGGAGGAGACGGACCCCTTCTACGTGGAGGAACTTTAATAGATAAATAATTCGTACACTCTCGTGCAATGTAAGCAGGCCCAATCTATCTATTGCCGTGGTCTGCATCATCATTTCATAGGCCGCACATGAAGTCGGTCAGCTGCTCTAGACGAGGGTGTACTAGTCTGTACAATTTTCGCACAGTGCATAGTACATGCCTAAAGTGCACCCTCGAGTACAGAGGTCCCGTCTATGTCACAGGGGAACGCAGTTTGCTGACGACACTGCCTGTCATTAGAGTGACTTAAATCGGAGCGAAGTTCAATAAACCGTTGCCAAAACAACAACCTACGAAGCTCGAACACCAGCGCAAAGCAGCTCGAAGGGACTCTCCGAGTGGGGTGAAGTGGGGTGAGGTGGTTGCGCCCCTGGCGGCACGCAAGTGAACTACATACGGAGAAAAAATGCCATTGACTCCCGGGCGATTGCAAAGGCCGTAAGAAGAGAAAGAGAGCGCGCGCTTCCAGTCCGGCCGTGTCTCAGCTTAACCGAGAACGGAGTTAGTCAGCTGCCAGCACTACGATATGTGCTTCTGGTCGGCGCATCCGGCACGTTCGAATACGAAATCTATCTAATTCTTTTATAGTAGTGTCGGTCAGTGGAGCGAAAATGTGACACTAAAATTGTGCATGTCCAAACAAACTTTCGTAAAATATGTCTATGCGGGTAGGAAAAAAAGCTCCGGATAACAATATAGGTCGTAAATGTACTATTGCACGCCACTATACTTTACTCAGGGTCAACGTTGTCGTAGTTGTAGCACGGACAGCTGAAATCTATAAAAATAGCTCAAGGTTTTTCTTAATATTTTTACATTGTTTTACTTCAATATTCGAAGTTTACATTCTTGTGCAATCAAATTCAGGTAGCCTTGGTTGTAAACAATGCCTCCCGGATATTGGGACGCCCAAAGCGCATTGAGAATGGGAGGTACCTCCTTCTCCGGTACTCAAGGCTGGAGACGCTGCAGGTCACTTGAAGACACTTGAAAAGCGTCTTCCAATGACCCACGTTGCCTTACCTGCTTGGAATAGTAGAGCACACTAGACCAGAATCGTCGCACGAAAATTTTGTGGCGTTTAAATTAGGATAATTCCCATGTTCTTCTGAAGCGGTTGTCATGCCATCGCGTAGGGTGACATGACACCCACCGTGCCGTTTCAGATACGGCGGGTTTTCGATGTTGCCCAGCATGAGTTTAATTAAATACATGCGTTTAAAATGAACAATAGATAATTTAATTATTCAAAATAAATAATTGCCCAATTAAATTAATCGCTAATACTTCTCCTTAATGGGCCCTTTGACGCAGACCACTACGGCAGGAATCTTTGTTCTGTACGATACGTAGTTTTCGCAGGAGGACTTTGTCCTCCGTTTCTGGAAACACCCTGTAGATTAGTAGCGTCTGACTACGTTGTGAGAACTTATCTGGAGCTAAGAAAACAAGCCGATCGGATGTCCCTGCTTAGTATGAAGCGTGGTAGGCTTGCAAACGGCATACACAACGCGGATCTCCCGGCAACTGGCGGTTGTAAGTCGCCGTACCGTCAAGCACAACTCCGCATGTCGGTCCTTACTCGCGGTCGTACCTCGGCGTAAAAAATTTAACTCCGCATGTCGTTGTCAAACGCTACGCCGTCTCGAGTCGGGTCACTTACGGCTACGAACGTCGCTCTTCACTCATACCATTGCACTCATCGGGTCGAACAACTCGATGAGTCTAGGACTTTAGACACGTTACTTTTTGCCTGTTACGAGCAAGATCATTCAGAGACAAACTTCAAATATACGTGCTAGTAATCGCGCGTGCCTCAATTAGAAAACACGCCCAATACCCAGCAACCGCAAATGAATATGGTACCTATACTCGGCGACAACTTTTTCTTGGCAATGCTGCCAAAGTTACAGAGCTGAAGCACGCTGTCTTCTTACGCAGCTGAACACAGTCCCCGGGTCTAAATTGTGTTTTGGCTGTAACGTAAATTTTAATCTTATTACCGAAAAAACTAAAGGTTTTTTTCGGTTCGTGTCCGTCGCGGGTTCTCCGGTTTTCTAGCCATTTTCCCTCGCAAAAGATGGTGCTGTAGAATTTCGCGATATGGTAGTAAATAACAAGAGGAAAAAGGAGGTAGAGGAGCGCAGAACCACGAGATCATGAACGGCACGAGGGGAACGATAAACCGACACCATCGAAACGGACGTGCAGGATCTCTTCCTTAACAGATGACATCTGCTCTGAGCTCGGGTATGTCCACTGAAAACGGTTTCATAGACGCTATCGAGTTGTATAGTGTACTTGCCTTCAATGCCGACAACGAAACCAAAACTGAAAACGAAACCAAAACTGACGTAATGAAAGCCCGAATGCTTGGCGGAGTGATACATGCGCAGGAGCTCCGCCCCCTTAGCATTCCCTTCATTGCCAAGAAAAGTTGTCGCCGAGTATAGGGCTGGGCAATTGATCGATTAACCTATCGATTAATCAATTAATGCTTTAATCGCGATTAATTTTTTTAACGGGTTAGTCGGTAAAATTTAGCGTAATCAAAATTCAGCGCTTTCACCACGCAGATGTTGACGAGTACACCTCTATGAAGGGCAAACTTTAAGTTACTTTTATCCTAAAGTAATATATAGGAACGGAATTTGGAACTTCAAACAATTGCAATAGGTTACACGTGTCTCGCTTCAACGCGGTTAAAGGGCAACTCCGGCAAAACTCAAAATGAAATAAACTGCTGGTATCGCTGTAGTGACACAAAATACGACCCCCAGCCAAAATATTACGTCCGGGGGGACGCCCGCATTGACCCCGTAAGTGATGACGTCACAACATGGCGTCTGGGTCCAAACAAAGCGTTGCTAGGGACGTTGCTATGGACTAATGCATGGAGACTCCACATGAGGCTAGATTTTTGCTTACAAGTAAGTAAACCATTTTTTGTAAGCGACCAAACCTCTTGATATCTAATTATGAAGATGTTCTTGTCGTCTCAGTGTCGTATCGCAACGATGAAAGCCATTTCTGAAGTCTTACACTCGATCCGCTTCGCTTTGGTAGCAGACGACACGATAGATTTGCTGGCCTCTGTTGCAGCGGGCGTCTTCATTAAACGAGCGACAAAAACAAGTGCATCACCATGGCCGTAAAGGCCTCCGCAATGTGCGTTTTTTTTTCCTCTGAACAACCCAGCTTAGTTACGAGGGGTGAAAATGCAGCAAAATCAAACCACGTCACGCAGATCAGTTACGACGACGACCTGAAGTGCATTACCGGCGTAGTGCAGGCTACCATGAAAAACAAATCGTACGCCGTCGAGGTAAGTCGTTTGTTATTATTATTATTGTGGTTGTCAGGTTAGTAAAGAATTGCATGTCTATCGCGATTTCGCAGTATTTTTTTTCCCTGGGTATACATCAAATTCCGTGGATGTGCTCTTTTGGTGAAGATCTTCATCGAACCCGCGATGCGAGTACAGTCTGTAATAGACTCACCTTATGTTTTTATCCAGTTCTTATCGCGCTTTGGGGTCTTGCGGAAATCTGAAGAAACTGCAAGAATCTCTCTCCACGCGATGGTTACAACCAGGTATACGAAGCACCCTCGCATAGCGCGAGTCCGCAAACAAAATTTGGGATCTCAACCGTTCGCCTAAAGTGCTTTTCTCGCGGGTGCAATGCAATCTTTTAGCAGACTATCATCTCAATCGACGCCCGGACTTTCGATAAGCCATATTTTGCATCGCACCTCACTATGAAATCTTAAAAGTGTATGAAACTAATTATATTTCAAACAAATGCGATGTCAGAATATCGTCTTTATTCACACGATTCAAACGACGGCCCCACTTGGGCGGCGGGCGTGTGGCAGACGGCATACTTCTTGCATTCGTCGTCTGCTGCAGGCATCTTGAGGACCGGAAGTTGCAGTCGTAAATATTTCAGAAACGAGCGATTACCGGCACACTTCTGTCGAAACATATATGACATTCAAGCTTTCTATATCTGTGATTTTTAGAAGTTTAAATCCTACTCCTGATTTTTGAACGGTCGCGTTTTCGTAGCGAAACCGAGCCACATGTATTCGTCCATAACAACGACCCTAGCAACGGTTTGTTTGGACCCATGACGTCACACTTACGGAGTCAATTCTCAACTAATGCCGATAATAAAAATGCGACCCGCCGCGAGCCGCTGCTCCTTAGCGGGCGGCCAGCGGGTTGCCGATCGCTAAAGCAACATTGGGCCGTGACGTCAGTATCGTTCTCTTTTTTTCCTCCGGTCCGGGCGTTGCGCGGAGTGCGCTTCTTTGAGCCGCTACCACCGCTACTTCGGCTTGTGATTGGCGTGTTTAGCCGTTGCTTTTATCTGTAGCCCGTGTAGCTTCGGTATAGCCTTTTGTTTATTTGCTTGTGAGGACTCCAAGACTCGTTTTAGCGAGCAACTCGGTGCGCCCAAGACTGCCCAGCTGTTCCTCGAAAGATGCCGAGTACAACTTGTAGCGCTGTGGGCTGCTCAAACAACCCGCTGCGCAACCCGGAGGTGCTTTTTCACAAGTTTCCAACGGACCGGAAATCGGAGAAGGTGTGGGTGAACGCTGTTCGACGAGTGGACTTTGGACTTCGGCTTTTACGCGCCCGAGGAAAAAGAACGAAAAAAACAGACGTGTACAGCCCAGCACACGTGTGTTCGGGCGCCGCGGCCCACGCCGGAGAGCCTCAAAGCTTCGTGTCTGGGACTGACCCGCAGCGCGAAAGCGAGAGGGCCCCCAGTACTGTACGTCACTGGCAGCGCGGCGTAGAGCAACGCCGCTCCATCCACGGAGCCCCGATGACAATTTAGGCCTAGCGACGAGTACGGAAGACCGCACGCACGGCGACAGCCGCCGAGTACGGCACCGAACGAGTTCACTCGTTTTCCAGTCGCTAGCTTTTGGGTATACAAGCGACGAGTACGGCATAGCGCACGCACGGCGGCGGCCGCCGAGTACGGCACCGAACGAGTTCACGGGTTTTCCAGTCGCTAGCTTTTGGGTATACGCACTAACTCTTGCTACATATGCTGGATAACTACCACGTATACAGAATTAAAACAAAATCAGCTTACCTCCTATCTTTAGACGGCTAGCGCAACAGAGGTAGGTGCCGCTCGGCCTGCGTACTCGTTGAACGAGAACGATCCTGACGTCACGTTCACATAGCGGCTGATTTCCAGTGTTGCCGGGGCCTCGAGCGGCTAGTTTCGGTTTTGTTGGCCGCGCCCCAAACAAAACTTTGAGGCGTCGATATCTTTAAAACTACGCACAATAACGAGAAAAAAATTACACCTTGCAATTCAGGGACGCTGACTGCACTAAAAACAGTCATAATCCCAAAATCGAAAGTATGGACCGGAGTTGCCCTTTAAAGTGTCCGTTTGGCGCAGCAGAAACTATTGTGAACAATCGAGGGACATCGGTCTTGCCGGAGAATATCAGCGAACCTCTTTGCCTCATGCAGCTGAAGTAATAATTTGTGAGTGTGAGTGTCTTTGAACTGTTCTCAACTGCCCATTGAGGTTTATTCGGAATCAAATTATATATTGAGCTGTTTGTCACATATTCAACAAAGGCACACACAATAAATTGTTTTTATATGTTATGTATTGAAATGAACGAGAACGACTAATCGATTAATTAATTGATTAAAGGGGTGGCGATTAATCGGGATAAAAGTTTTAATCGACGCCCAGCCCTAACGGTAACCGGAAAATGACATCTTGTTTGTTGGTCCTGACCTTGAAAACGGGTTTATCAGACTACCAAAGAACAAATCGCGAAGCAACAAGCGCTTCATGTAGTAGCTGGCACTATATTGTAGCCGAGCGAGGGCTGCTGATACGCGCCCTGGGCTGTTTTAGTTGCTCTGTGTCAGCGCTGCTTTGTATGGGGAAACAGCTCTTTAATAGCCCATTGTTATATTACCCAAGCATCAAGGAGAGTGCAGGGATTGGTGTTCCACGCGCCACACGCCTACGCCTTCCCCGTATAAAAGATTCGAAGTAAACAACCAAAATAAAGCGTTGACGAACGCGCGCGTGCAAGATGCCATTTGTTTTAGGTATTTGCTTTAGAAAGGTCTACTGCTGACGCCAGCACGTGCGGCGCGTGGAACACTCAATCCCTGCATTCTCCTTGACTCTTGAGTAATATAGCAATAGGTCTATTGTTCAGTCTCTGACTATGGTGTACTCAAACTGAGTAAATGCACATGGTGTTTTAAGTCACACTAAGGGCAATCTGCCACCAACCCGGCAGAGATCAACCGGAGAACCTCGTATATCGTGTTACTGTGTAACAGTACCAGTCAAGCGCATAGCGCCACCTTGCTTCATGAAGACGCATTTCTCGCACAGGCCGCAGCTCATGAATCCGAGGGCCCGATATGTTTACCTTACAAGAAACGCTCTGGCCGCCTGGACTTCTTTCTATCATTACACCAGATATATGCCCGGAAACAAGTTCGAAACCAGTCCCTTTGATGACTTCATCAAGCTCTTTGTGACCGGCGAGAACGTCCGCAGTCGACTTATTCATTCGACCATCTCATGTCCTGCGTATGAGGACAAGGAACCACGCTAACGTACTTTTAGCAACTTACAAAGGACTCAAGAGGGACTTCAGAAACAATCCTGAAACAGGGTAGTTTCCTCGGCGAAGAAGGGTACGCACAGCAGTTGGAGACGGATAAAGACTTGTACACAATGGTCCTTGAGAAAAGCAGCATCCCGTTTATGACCAAACTGATGGTTCTCACGGATGATATGAGTATGCTCTTCAAGAGAACATGGGGATAATATCTATTTGAAGGCTATAAGTCGATTTTTGTGCAACGATTTTGGCGGACTGCGGTATATGAATCTTGTCAAGGAAGGGAGCTTGGATGACTGGAAGACGCTTTTCAAGCCGAACAACACTGGATCGTCTTCGACGTGGGGTCCCGGAAAAGGAGTTAACCCCCTTTCTCAAAGCGCTTCGGGCGTTCCAAGATTTGCGAGGCCTTGTGTAGAACCAAGGCTACATGAATTTGTTTGCACAACAATGTACACTTTGAATAACAAAGTAGTAGTTGGTTACAATTTTAATAAACAACTTTCCTTGTTTTTGATATCCCTAAGCGCGTTTTGCTACAACTATGACAAAATTCACCCTGAGTAGAGTGTAATGGCCTGTAAGAATGCATTTACGACCTAAATTCAGGTCCGGACGTTTTCCAACCCGAATAGACACATTTCAGGAAAGTCTTATTGGACATGTGCACAAGCTAGTGCCAAATTTACTTTCCACTGACCCATACTATTCTGCCAAATTCACTTTCCACTGACCCAAACTGTACTGCTAAATTTACTTTTCACTGATTCATTCTATATTGCCATAACTGTTTGACATATTGTGTGTTGGAACGCCCAAACATGCCAACTAGCAGCATATAGTGGAGCTTGCAGCTGACGACGCTGGGGCTATACCCGCAAAACTGCTAAAAAATGGCTGATCACTGACAAGTTGAGAACGGCAGGACATCTCTTTTGAACGTCCAGCCTCCACCACGCACTCGTTTTCTTTCATGGTGCTTTGACCGTATGTGCACGCTTCAAACTCACCAGACGACGGAACGGTTTTGAAATTAGCTTGTGTGCGCAGGAATCAAGACAACTGAAACATTTCCATCTAGATTTATTCGGTGAGTTACTTTTAAATTGACACCGAATTTGCAACAGTTTTATGCTTGTCAACCACTCTTAAGCGGTAGCGCACGTCTTCTCCTTTGCCATTGCAGATCGCGATGGTGCAAGAAAAAAGTCTACCATCGTGAATTGGAGTTTCGTGACTTCAAGCAAGGAATACGTTCACAACTTGAAGCAGATGTGCCAGACTGTTTGCCTTTCTATTTCTCTGCCCAGCTGACCTGCGATTGAGACTCCTCTGGGAAGGCACAAGGAAACGTGTGGGTTCAGAAGATGAAGTAAACATACAAAAAGCATACGCTGTGAGCAGCACCGAAAAGTAGATAGACAGAGCACAACAATTAATTTTTACGGTGAAATATCGACTTAGAAAAAACAAGGCAGCAGAAACATTTTTTTTATCGATTAGCTCCCACGAGAATTGAAAAAAGTTCAGTAAATGTTTCCGTTTTGAGGTTCTTTATTATGCAGTGGACATTCAATTGAGTCACAGATAAATCCCGTTGAAGGTCTGCAATGTGAGTAGTCACAGCATTGTACCAATATAGAGGTACTCCTTATGGCACAAAGAAAACAGCAACCTTTACAAATCACCTCCCAAAAAATCTGAGCGCATTCTTGCTTCCGCGCAAATCGTGTCACAGATAAAGCAATTCGGTGCTTCGCGTAACTCGCTATCTTTGTGGCGCGTAACTCGCTATCTTTGTGGCGTGATTCTGAGGATATTCACGCCATTATCACTTCCGCTCTCGATTCCTCACCCGTACCACATCCGTACTTCCTCTACAGCTTTCCTCCTCAAAGCACCGCAACTGAAATTCGTGTTCTTCTGACCTGCTACGGACTTTCCTGGGTCTAGCCATGCGGAAGGTAAGTTTATCGTATCGAACGCACGACCTCCCGCATTCGGTCCTTGCCTCTTGCCGTCCTCTGGCGTCGCGGGCACGCCTGAAGCTCGTGAGACGCCGAAGCTACACTAACAAAACATTGACACACGTTTAAAGTTTGCTTCCACGAAGAGAAAACCATGCTTAATCTGTCCACACGTCTAACTCTGAACGGTGACACCAGTCAGCTAAGAAACGCACACTTTAAAGGGTGCCGTTAAACATAAAAGAAATCACAACTTGCGCAAGAACACAAAACTACGTATACACACCACACAATATTACTTGCTCGCGTAAGCACAGCAGGGTTGTTCATGTACCAAGAATTTTATTCTTCAGTACTAGTGGAAATATATCGGAGCAAGCAATCCACTCTCTTCACTTCAACACTCAAGCTGGTATCGTTGGGATTCAAATAGTCTGAACTGAAAGTCTCTATGTTCTACTTTCCAGAGTAAAATGTTTTTTAAGCATTGAAATAATGCTTCACAAATGATAAAATTTACTTTTTTCCAGGGACATGCAAAGCAAAGGCTGGTAATTGATTATAAAGCTGCCCGACCAGTTTGCACCTTCTCTTCCTTCTCTTCTAAAAACAAGTGCATCCCAGACTTTAGCAAGATCTGTACCATGAATATCTTACGTAGACTAAAGCAGGCACGTTTGTCAGCCTGTAATTCAATCGGTCTAAAACCCGAAGAATTAGACGGAACCGGTCGGGTAGCTAGATATTTACTTCAGGAATTGCTCCTCAATATTGGGGGAACGTTCAGTATACAGGAAACACCACAAAAATGTGGCAATATACGGACAATGCCGTTGGCGTTTGCAGAAACGTGGTTGGAGGATTCAAAGGTCAATAAATTGCTCAAAGTGCCTTTTGTATTAAAGAAAACAACAGCTGGTTCGTTGCCCAAATCAATGAAAATAAATTATTAAAAAGTTTACCTCCAGAAAACTGACCCTGTCCAGACGTGCCATAAGAGATATCTACTGGGTGTTCCCTTGACATATTCGAGCCTGCCGCCAAACGTCATCTCAACTTTCACACAATATGCAAAGATTATGACTTTACTGCGTAAGATGTTAACCTTAGAATTCGTGACGTCTTTCCACCTGATATGCATAAAAATACTTCGAGTAATACTTGAGTGATTATAATTGCAAGACATTTTGTCTGGATATCAAAGCTGATGAACCCTACACCGATTCCAAGGTAAGGTAAGGCCTTGAGTTATTTGTCCTATGATCTGAATAATGAATACTGCACTAGAAATAGTGATTCCAACTACTAATAAAACGAAACATGGACGAAGGTCGCTCAACGTGACTGGCTTTTCTTCAGTCAGACCTTTATGCATCTTGAACTCCCGTGCGCCAAACCGTTTATGGTTAGAAAGAGATACAAAACGGTTAAAAATGCCAGCTTCAAAGGCTCGGGAGAAAAGATTACTCAAGCCATTTCTGTAAGGAGAGCTTGTCCTTATTTCAGGTCCAGTTACCACCTGAAACAAAACGGTTTCTACGTAGTTCTTGTCCATAAGTTGGTCCTTGAAGTCGTCAGATTCATCATATCCAGAGCCATAGTTTAAAAAAACATCCTTGCCATCATTTTCTACATTAATCTTCCCGGCTGACTTGAAACACTCTTTCGATGTCTTCACGGCTAAACTACCTTCTATTTCTGTGTCTAGAAGTTTACTGAGCACACACAACCTGAAACCATCCCTTTCGAAATTAAATGGTGGTCTGATTGACTCAGCCCCAAGAGGGACATTTGAAAAAAGTGAAACAAGAACCCCTTTGTATCCCGTGGCAAATACAGTCGCAGAAAGAGCGCATATTCCAAGAATGAATCGAAGCGAAATATATGTTTCGCTGCCTCGAGGCAAGGGACTCCCCTGCTGCAACAAAAAAGCGGCAAAGGGTAAAGCCAGGATAAAGACATTGGCTTGTTCTTTGTTGAGAAGCTTGGTGAATATGTAGCCAGTAATAAATAGAAAGAAAAAAAAACCAACATGGCCAGCCAGACGAGCGAATGGAACGGCAAAAATAGAACAGCTTCTTTCAACACGGGCTGCCTGTCTCTTGCGTAAAATAACACATCGAGGTTGTCATACGGAAAAGGAGTGGAAAATAACGGAAACAATTGACCTACTGTGTGAAAAAAGAAAAGTAAAGAAGTGAAGATGGGTCCTTATAAGTTCGCAGAGCAAGCGTGCCAAACTCATTGCTTGTAGTGATATTTTTTATATGAAACGAAGCGTTCCTTTGTTTGAGTATACTTTCCAAAGCTTCCAATTTTGCTTTACTACAAAAGTGAGGGTACTGACAATACATTTTGAAAGCGATTCCATGAATGGAACGTTTTTTAAGAAAGTTGGTAGAACTAACATTGTGGGAGGTTTTTGAACAATTTAGACAACGAAATTTACGATTTTGTAAAATCAAAATACGGTTTTTGATCGCAGAAAAAACCAAAGTAGCTCCCCTACCCATCATTGAAGCGTCACTTTTCCTTGCCTTGCTTAAGTAAGTGTGAGTAGCAGTGTATTTCCTGACGTCATCCGCAATCACGTAAAAATGCATTACGTAAGGATTCAAGAAAAAGAAGGATAAAATGTTCCACGCTCTTGCTTTGCAAAAAACGAGCAAAGGGCATGGTGGTCCTGATTCACGGTGTTGCACTCTTGTTGCTTGCAATAAAGCCCTGATGTTCCCCTCAGAAGTCGAACACTTATCGGCGCCTTCCTCAGCAATTGGGCCAAGGCAAAACGTTCGTCCACACCAAACTCCGGCGGCACACCAATGTCTATGTGAGCCAGTTTACTTGCTGTGACGATGTACTGCTGGAAAGCGTCTGAAGCCGCAATTTCTTTCCAGAAGGGGCACTCTTCGGGATTCACCTGAATCACCCAGAGGGACAGCACCGTTAGGCTTAACAGCGCCATCCAACTGACTAAGGACTGGTTCCTAATTGCCATATTGAGAAACAAAATGCATCAGCACTTCCACTTTTATGAATAAGGGATTGCACTTGACTCCAGAATCCGAGAGCGCGTTCCACGGTTCAAGAGGTATGCTGGTCCCAAATCTTCAGTCTCGCGTCTTTGTCTTCGATGCATGAAAGGATTTGAACTGAAGCACATTCATTTATACTCGAGACTGCAGATAGTAGCCCGTTTTTGTGGAACAAGAAAACAAAAGTGCTGCGCCTATCATCATTAAAGTAGGCTTCACTTTTTTATGTTGTATTAAATTGGCAAATTGTTGATCGCATGTTTTGTTTGAACAAGAAGCACATAATTACTTCTCGAAAAGAAATTTTCGCTTGTTGTTTAGAGCATATAATTCAATAAATTACATGCTTGAAGCGTGCTTTATTGATTTTTTTCCTGTAGCGTGTCTCATCGATGCCCTAGTCCAGAGAAACCTTGATTAAAATTTTGCAGCGGGACTTAGGGTGTGTCCCTAAACAAGAAAAGAGTTTACTCGAAAGATTGTTTTTTTTTCTAAATTAGAAAAGAAACACACGTGAAGCCTTTTTGTGCTTGTATTTTTTCTAAGATTTATCAGATATTGACTTTACACTCATTTCATTTCATAATATCCGTTTCCTCGTATAGGTGGCTTACGTCTTTAGCATCAAGTTTATCGTATTGATGGTAATTATAGTTCTGCGAGGTAATGTGGTGCAACTTAAAAGTTTCTAACCCCCCCCCCCTTTGGCCTGCGCACACAAACATACAGAGGCGGCTTGGTGTTTCTTTTTGGGGCAGAGTTGTTTCCCTTTCGCGTTCCAGTAAAAACAATACCGTGTTCGATTGTTCTTGCATAGAGCTACAGAGTACTCGGTATGACTGAATTCTTAATATGTACTCAGAGTTTGGTATGAAATAAATTAGTATTTGTCCAACTCAAAGCTAAAATACGCAACGTCGATCGGCCAGTTTTCTTTAAATGTAACACTAGAGTTTGGGAAACAGATGTGAAAGTTTCAAAACTTGTCGTTTTCTCATGGAGACCCCCGCGAACGCCTTGAGGTGATTAGCGAACACCACCGCGAACGCGCCCTATTTTCGCAGTGATAATTTACGAAATTTTCTGGCACAAGTTTAATTAGATAACGGTTTGTTCTGAAAGTTTGTCATCTGGTCCCAACACCCATCGCTACATATTGCGTGGAGGTGAAACGTTCGGCGATGCGTAGTTCTGTCATACGGGGCAAAAACTACGGTTCTCTTTTTTCCCAAACACCCTATAGTATTGCACATTGATAACTGCCAAAAGTTATTCTAAAATTTTTGGGGGTGGGACACGATTCTCGGTAGGCATCTAGGTAGTCGAAGCCCCGTACAACTTGCCATACACATCTAAAGATATAAAACGAAAACTACTGTTGAGGTAACTTGAGCATGTAAACGAAACAAAATTCAATAAGAACCTATTATTTAACATGCTTTTAGACACGTGTACTCCGCTTTCGAAACAGTGTTAAAATGTCAATTTTACGGGTCGTTTTTGATATTGTAACAATAATTCTGCTCAGTTACTCAGTCGAGCCATCCCGTTCTCAGTACCCGTCGTCTTCCTTTCCCTTTCTTAATTCTCGTACCACTCTTCCCTTCGCCTAAAAAAACAACAAAAAACAAAGATGGTAATCATTTTTAACAATACAGTTAATGTGATCTTCATCATAGTCCTTCTGCAAAATATGTCCACATTCTTTACGGAACTCTATCTTGGCGCGCTCGTGGGATGTATAGCTTGAGATGCGATACATGATCAGGGAAGAAACGGTGTGTGCCAAGAGATCATCCGTCAGTGAGGTCCTCCAGGTAGTATGTGAGAGGCCCTCTCCGTTCCAAGATTCGATAAGGCCCTCGGTATCGGGGAAGAAGCTTTCCAGCTCTCCCAAAAGAGCGCAATGTCCGTCTCGCCAGATCTTTGTCTCCAATTCGGAACTCGGGATCATTAGGGTTGCCAGCCTCTGATATATTAGAAGTCTTTTCCTTACTTCGCCGAATGGCGTCCCGTGCCTGTCTACAAATTTCATCAAGTGAAGCGCAGTAAGTCTCTCTGCAACGTTGTGTCCCGTTCACCGCAACCCTTGTCTCAACAGGCAACGTCCCGTCACGACCGTAAATGTGTCTGAACTGCCCTTATTTTGTAGTTTCTTGCTGTGATGTGCTCAGTGAGAAAGATTGCGTGCGGGACAAAGTTATCCCAATTACTATGCGTGGAGTTTACATAGATGGACAAGATATCAGTAAGTGTACGGTTGTTCCTCTCAATTTCATCCTTCGTTCAGGATGATACACTGATGACGGAGAATGTCGTATGCCATGCATCGCCAGACAGTTTCTGAAATGGTGGGACATGAATGGTGTACAGCGGTCTGCGGTTATTGAGTGCGACGTGCCATGTCTAAGAACAAAGTCGACCTCAATAAACTTTTCCATGAAATCTGCGATAGCGTCTGGCACTGCAGGGCCTCTACCCATTTGGTTAAGTAGTCCACCTTTACTATAACATAACGGTTTCCACTCCGGGATTTTGGAAAACGTCCGAGAAAGTCAATTCCAATAATTTCAAACGGATGCTCGGGAGGTGTAACTGGGCAACGGGGTACGTTCCACTTTACAGTAGATGTCTTCCGGAACTGGCGGTGTTCGCATGTCTGAACGGGTCGAACGACGTCATGCCGAAGGCCGCGCCACGAAAACGTGTCGCGACCTTAGTGTAGGTCTTTTCTCGTCCAATGTGACAGTCGCTTTGCGCGTCATGGCATGCTTGAAGTATTGTCACCCGCATGATCATGGATACAACTGGGAGCCAGACGGTTCCTGCTGACTTGTTTCTCTGCCTGGCACTGCATACTGTCGACAATCCTGTAAGCTCTCAACAGGCCCGGTAATCCTCGTCGTGTGTCATTGGGTCTCTCAGTGGTACTTTGTTGGAGGATCGAGCGTATATCAGCTAGCTCAGCGTCGCTTACCTGTGCCGTGTACAAGTCTTGAACAACAGATATTCCCACAGACTTGCGCGAAACAAGTTCCTCATCTTGGTGAGATCATCCACTTCGATGACGAATTGAGAAGTTGTATTTCTGCAGCTGGAGTGCCCATCTTGCAAGCTTTGGCGTCAAGTCCTGCGCGGCATTGGCCGTCACTACCGTGAAATGACGACCATACAGATACGGACCAAACTTGACACATTCCAGTTCGGAGGAATGTCGTCTGTTGTCACAATCATCTAAATGTCGACCAGCGAAGGCCAAAACTCTTTCAATGGCCGGTGAATCCTTTTGAAACGTGACTGCCCCCAGACCATCACCGATGGCATTGGTGAGCAGGATTGTCTTATTAATCTGGTTAAAGTGTGCTTGAATGGGAGGGTTTAGCAAGACATGCTTGAGGTCTGCAAATGCTTGAATTTGAGCCTCCCTCATGTCCAGTGTGTTGTTTTTCATAGAAGAATGTTGCAGCGTCGTGTGCAACTCGCGAAATTTTTAATGAATATCTGAAAATAGGACGCGAATCCTATAAAGCTTCTTAGCTCTTTGATCGTTGTCGGAGGAAGATATTCTGCAATGAATCACACTTTCTCAGGATCAAGGAGGATGACATCCCATGTGATCATCCCAAATATGTGACTTGTCCAAAGCCGAAAAGTTCTTAGCCTTCAGTTTAAAGTCCAGGATCAGATAGATGCCTCCAGTAAAGACGAAGTCGGCGCTGATGCTCATCGAGTGTAGGGGCGTAAAAGACGATGTCGTCAAGGTAGACCAGGGCCATTTTCCATTTGAGATGACTGAGCACTTTATTTATTAGACGCTGGAATGTGGCTTGAGCATTGGTGAGTCCGAACGGAAACCGATTGCATTGAAATAGGCCGTCAGGTGTTACAAAAACGGTTTTCTTTGCACCCTCGGGTTCTACGGGGACTTGCCAGTATACAAAAATCAAATCCAGGGTTGTAAACATTTTTGCGTTCGCGAG
Organism: Ixodes ricinus; assembly: GCA_037355805.1. NCBI lineage: Eukaryota > Metazoa > Arthropoda > Arachnida > Ixodida > Ixodidae > Ixodes > Ixodes ricinus. The sequence continues at coordinate 27,993 of JAZHYW010070360.1, read as the reverse complement.
ACGATCTAAGGCGTCGTCTAACCGGGGCAGTGGGTAAACATCTTGTTTCGTGACGCTGTTGAGGTTGCTGTAGTCCGCAAAAACCCAATGGGTCCGTCTTTTTGGAACTAGAACTACCGGTGATAACCACGGGCTACCAGATTGCGATATGACCTCTTAATTTAGCATTTTTTGCAGTTGTTCCTTGATGATCATTGGCTCTGAAGGGGCAACTCGACAAGGAAGTTGGTGAATGGGATAAGACGTTCCTGTATGAATTGAGTTCTCAAGCAGAAAAGTGCAACCGAAATCATTGGAGGTTGATGCAATAACGTGCCAAAATTCCTGAAGTAACGTTCGAAGGGACTGAGCTTATTCCTCCATCAAGCGAGGATCGAAATTCAAGTCGTGGAATGCTGTTTCGTTTGATGGCCTTAAAAACCCTAGTGTTCCACTGGGATAACTGTCGAAACAGTCCGAGAATGGGTTTGCCGAGTTACTGTTCCCAACTTCCTCCGCGACTAATGCTAGTGTCGGTGAATCCGAAGTTGATGACAAGGATTTTGGTTTGACCATCTTTACAGAGAAGAATGCTTCTCGGAGCTGCCATTTCTTGATCGTGAAAGCACTTCAGATATAGATGGAATATTACATCTCTACAAAACCGTTCAAACACAACGGCGTTCCACCATACTCCAGAATTTGCTTGGAAAATCGTTCGTCTGGACCTATGCTTACTGATGACGCGCGTTTTCATTGCTTGCCAACAATACTGGCCGAAGGTAAGAGAAAACCTGATGAACCGCGTGATGAACTGAGCTAAGGGGGACAGCAGGAAATTTTGATAACTGGTAGGCTAATCTTGCGAAACTAACGTCTTTGACTTCGAGTTACTTGAGAGAACCATCGTTGTTGTCTTGATGAGGAGTATGTCTGGTTTGAAATTGATAGTCAGCCCGGTCTTTTTGCGCCAATCACACCCAAGGGGACCGGATGCACCATATTTGCGACAACAACAAAATTATGTAGCAGCTGTGTTGCTCCTCCAACCATTGCCAAGGACGTTACGCCTGTGGATTTTAACTCGGTACCATTGGTGGAAAGGAGCGTAATTGCAGTTGTTGCCTCGAGATTTGTTAGCAAGCTTGATACAACTCGACTATCAGTAATGCTTACTGCTGACCCAGTGTCCACAAGAGCACTAAACTGCTGGTTGAGTTCCACAATATGTATAGATGCACATGGTGGCAAGTAAGGTTTAGGCATCTTCCCTAATGTTTGTGTTCCTGCAGTTATGCCTATAATGTAACGGAGGGGACTGTATGAACTACCAGCGAGCCCTGCCCCGATGGCTCGCGGAAGTGTTTCGCGGATGTGAAGTTTCATTGGGTGTATTCGGGCACTGTCGAGCAAAATGTCCAATGGCACCATTGCCGAAGGAATATTGCGGCCGCGACAACTTGTTGCGGTTCATCAGTGCTGGTAGCTGTAGCACGTGCTGCCCTTTACATAGAACGAGAAGCGGCTTCTAAGTTCTTTTTCAACTGCTTCGACAAAAGCTGCTCGTAAGGTCGTTTGCCGTCCAAAGCGGAATATTTTTTGAATCTGGACATGACCGATGACGTTCAGAAATGAAGCGGTAGCCAAGGCACTTAACATGTTGGTGGAGGAGCCTGGAAAGAATTTTCGTCCAAACGTTTGATGCTGGCTGCCAGCTCTGGGAAAGTCTTGCCAGAATCTTGACGGCAAAAGCGCAGTTCCGCCTAAGGAGGTCACTCAATGTGAGAGTCGCCGAACCGGGCGTCCAGGGCAACGATTAAGGAAAAGTAGTCGTGAAGGAGGTTCGCTAGGATAGTCTCCAAGATTTCGACGGCCTTCCCCGGAGGTAGGACACTAGGGCTGTTGCTTTGACTGAGATTATCCAGCCGTTGGCTTCTGCGATTGTTTTAAACTGCATCTGATAGGCTTCTCAGAAAACCGTTCTGTCAAATGGTTGTGGTTTTAATAGAAATCCGCTGTGTGCCGCACTCTACCTTGAGAAGCCGCACTGCCTCAGGAAAGTTGGGGTGCGGGCCAGGCTTGTTGTAGCTTATTTTGGAGGGCCTCCACTTCCAACTATAAATGGCGCACCTGGACTTCCGTGGGATCTTGGTTTGAAGCGCCCCAGGCAGATCGATCTTATAGGTCTCAACAGTCGTCATCGTTGTGGATTTAAATTAGGATTCTAACAAATATAACACACTACGGTAATACTTCACCAAATTTATGTCAGTACTTTATGCAATGCCAGCATATATTTGATGTGCTGAAGATAGCACCATGAATGCACTGAAGACTATTCGGATCGCACGAAGATGCAATGCAGAGCCGTACAAATAGAGGGAATAGTCTGGAGATCTATTTTCCTCGGTGACCTTTCGCCGTACCTGCGCCCCACCCAGACTCCTCCCATAGAAATGACGTCAGACCTAGCAACCACCTAGCAACGGAAAATGCCGGAAAACGGCGCGGGCCTGCCTCCATTACCAATCCCAGGCCAACGCAAGCGTATGCAGGACCGCAAGGTATCCTGCGTGCCAACCTTTATCTTTCAAGGTTTCTGGTGAGAGAATGGTCGGTTGATGTGCGGTTCGATGTTCCAGCCAGAGTCGTCATGGTTTTCGTGTTTTTTTTTATGATTCCAAGAAACCGGAAATCTTTCCGCAAAATATGGTTGAATAAAATCGAGCGCGGCAATTGTGGACGCCCAGTGAAGATTCCTGTCTTTCTGATGTGATAATTCTTGCTTCATTTTAAACATTCTTTTTTATAATATCGAGTTTTTCCTCGCAGTAGTGAGAAAGACTACCGAACTAGGTTCTACACAAAGCTCGCGTGTAATGTGTAATATGAATATTAGCAGCACGAAACAGGATAGTCCCATGGAAGAGGAGCTTTCTCCCTGCCTTGTACTCCAAACCGCTAAGTGAATGAATTTATTATTGAATTCTTGCCTTCCAATACATGTTATTTGTTTATGAAAAAATGCTAGTTTTGTTGTATTCCTGGAATTAATTTTCATGTAATGACATGACGCTAGATGTTCTGATCTCAGTGCCATTAGAAACGACCCATAAATTGAGTTTAAATATATTAATACGAGCAAGCTTGCCATTCACGAAGAGCCCCATGACGCTGAGTCGCTCGATGTTTATTTCGTATAACCTTTACAAAATAGACGGCTCTAACGTTACGACCAATATTAATGCCAGCGCCGTTTTTAATGACATCCAACTCGCACAACCTTTCTATATTTTCTTTCTCTCTTCGAGACCTTCCGGCTCCCTAGATGTTCGGAGAACAAGATCGCTCTTTCATTGCTGAGAGAGTTCGGTGGAGGTAGGCGCTAAGCATGCACGCTATGACCGTCCCATATCAGGAGTAGTGATTGATTCAATCAAGCCATCTTGTTTGACACGCTGACGCATGGTCAAGGGCAAACGCATGTAGGAAGAAACAAAGCACCAGAAACTTTGCGACGAAAACCTTTATCTCACTTCACATTCTATCAAACAATTTTCTTCCGAAAATAAGGGCAACGATGGCATTCTCTTCGCTCTCTTATCAGAACACTCTACGGAAAGCCCCTCAGCTGCGAACTAGAAGTTGCTATTGTTGTGCACCACTAAAATAACAAATGGCGTCAACTAGAACAGAAAATTCCAAAATTTACGCGAGCGCCATTTGCACGACGCACCGAACGTCCGCGAAGCGTATGAACGAGATGGAGTCGCGGCGCGTATAGAGGAGACTGGACAAGGTAACCAGAAACTAACTTAATATATATGCCTCCTGAATAAACACGACACAGCCCAAATACTTCTAGCAGCTGACTTAAAACAGCCTTACGTTGGAGAAAACCGAGAACCAAGCATACAGAATACGTCCCCGGCGTTGGCTGGGATCGAAGATGGCGAAAAGGGAGTGACCATGGCGTTTCTCGTGACGTGTCGGTGTCGTATAGTTGACGAACTGTCAACGAGGCCGCACCAGCTGGCCAACACTCTCCCTTAAATGTGGCTCTGAGGCAAGGTAGATCGGGGATCTTGCTCGTGACATTTGTTTGTCATCATCAAGCTGACGCCGTGGCCTCATAGCTAGTCAAGCGTACCCCACTTGACCCACAGGAAGAGAATAAATCACGTGAAAGACTGCACGAAAATCGGTGATATCATGACTCGTTTTGTAACTATGGTCTAAACGACTGTATATATGACATTAATTTCTTGAACGTGCATGGGAATACTTCGAACATTCATTTCTAAAATTGGTTTTCGTTATACTCCTTTCACTCCCTAAGCTCAGACTGCAGTGGGAGCTACGTGCTCGACGGACCAATCAGCCGCCTCCCACTTATCACGTGACCCGACTTTCTTTGCGGATGAGCGGGGAAGTGATGACGTGGCGAAAAAGGGGCGTACGACTGATCCAACGAGGACGTAGCTTCCACCGCAGTTTCAGCTTTGGGGTGAACGGTGCACACGAAGAACAAACTCACTCATTTTTTTTCCGCTACATTGATCGCTTTGGTAAATATTAACGACCATCAGTATTATTCTCCATGCAATATCTTAACTAGAATTTAAATGAAAGTGAACCGCTTTGTAATGTCGACATATTATTTACTTGTTCATTTATTCTTGAATGCCGACTAACAGCTCATTGTCTCCTTATTTCTCTAGTTTCCAACTCCTCTTGAACTGATATGAAAGGATTACAAATATATAAAAACAAAACAAAAATAACTATTAACTTTAAAAAAACAAAATTTGAGATAAATTCTACGTCGAATACGGGAGATAGCGAGGGCTGACAATGGCATTGCCGACTCATTCTAGACATTTTCCCGACGACGACGCACTCTCTCGCAAGCGCTCGACTCTGCGCTTGCGCACACTCCGACGCCCGCGACGTATTTTAGGGGCGAAGCTCCTTAGGGGATAGCCATGTCCGTGTGTCCGGCGTCCGGTGCTCTGCTCCTGCTCGTGAGCTCACATGCTCACGTGCTCGAGTAGGGCGAAAAATATGATGGAAAAAAAAGATAAAAAAAAGGATAAAAAATTATGAAAAAATTACAAAAAATATTGTTTGCGCAGTCGACACGATTCGAACCTGTGCGGGGAGACCCCAATGGATTTCTGGTCCATCGCCTTAACCACTCGGCCACGACTGCGGGACGAGTAGGGGCTCTGAGATGTGGTAGTAACTCAAGAGCTGGGGATGTCATGGATGAAACGTTGCATGTAGCCGCTCAACGTCTATACAGGAGAGGGCGCTGCGGTCGAATGCTTATATAATCGCGTTACACTTTGCATCCATTGGCTCAACGTTTATAGACGAGAGGGCGCTGCGGTCAAATGCTCAAATGCGTATATAACCACGTTCCATACCACACATTCTCTTTCTGACATGGATGAAAACGAACGAAAGGCTCGGCATGCTGCGGCTCAGCGTCTACGAAGGCCAGCACCACCAGAGACTTCGCCCCAATCAACATCATTCACCACGTGACAGATGCGGTCAATTTTTCTGCATCTAACCATTTTGGTTGTTTGTTTATTCTGAAGCAAGCTTGCCAATTAAACGTTTTTTTTTGTTTTTTACTTTACGCTTGCTCGAAACTTTTTCCAACCGCGACAATCAACTGGTTCTTTATTATACGACCTTAGCCACCATCTTCCGCTTTGGGTCTCCTTTAACTAGGAAACGCAATAAGAGCGAGAAACAAACATTTTCGCATCCACCCAATAAAGGATAATGCACAACAGAATGTTGGCTCCCTTATAGAATACGACAGTTCGGATTACGTCTAAGAAGAACGTGACACAACCCGTGACTATAAAATCATCCAGATAATATTTAAGCATAGTGATGATGCAGCGTTTTGTTTGCGAGAGATAAAAACAAGGAAGAAAATAAGAAAAGGAGGGTTATTTGGCATAATGTATAAAGTAATAAACATAAAACGCAAGTTTAATGCTTTCATTATAAGGTCAGGATCGCTCTCCTCTTTAACTGTATTCAAAACGTATACAAATTGAACTCCGATTCGGAAGAGCGCGAAGTGCTGCGGCCAACAATAATTAAAGTAGGCGTCACTTCCTTAAATTGGCAAAATGCTGATCCTATTTTGTATTTCAACAACATGCACCAACTTCTTTTTCTAAAACAAAACGTTCGCTCATTGTTGAGAGCACTTAATTGAATACCGTAAAAGCATTGACAAGTGCTACATCGATATTTGTCCTCTAGCGTGTCTCAATTAGGCACGATGCCGAGCAACCTTGTCAAATTTTTTGGTGCGGGCAGAGGGTGTGTCTCTATGCACGTGAAGAGTTTACCGAAGAGATTGTTTTAAAACTTGAAAATAAAAATACACGCATTACAAACCGTATTGTGTGCGAGAAAGGCTCCCTAAATATATGAAATAATGACTTCACATTTTATAACCTCCGTCCGCCCATATGAAACGCATTATTTTTTCATTACCCTCAAATTTGTCTATCAGATTGGCGGTGCTTTGATTTCTGTGAGGTAATGTGATAAAATCTCTAGAGATATTCCCATCCCCCATATCAGCACGCACAAACAAGCCCACATGCGCACGCAGAAAGTCGGCCTACTTTTGCGTTTGGGTGTATGGTTTTTCTGACGTTTGGCGCTCTCGTTCAAACCATACTGGGTTCGGTGATCCTGCCTTGTAGCTTGTGATCCCTCACGATGACTACAATGTCGAAATATATCGAGAGCTTGGTATAAAACGTATAAATTTTTTATTGTTATTGCAAAAAATGAAGAACAATATTCTTTCGGAAGATGCGCGTTTAGGCATCAAAATTTTATGTGGTGCGGACTAACTACAGCAGCGGACAATACAAGATAATGCATGTTTCTAAATCATTCATTATGAAGAGACATGACGGGTTCTGTGAATAGCAGAGTACGCTATTGAGAGTTTAAGTAAAACGCAGGCTTTTTGGCGAGCTAATAAAGCATGAATTTGTCGAGGTTTTCTGTGCATGGTAATTTCTTACAGTGACGCTGTTCATGGCTAGGGTTCCGTGGATTTTTCGTGTGCGTCAACAAAAACTCGGGTTCCGAATTTGATGCAAAATCGCTTCATTTTACGCAAAAGCTTACACGTCTCATCACCTGCATAGGCATTTTCAGTAAATAATTTCTCGATAGGCACCATTTTCAAGATCAGTAGACTCTCAGGTATATAATATAGATTTCTCAAAACTTTGCCGCTGTGCTACCCGCGTCGGCCATGTCTACGCTCGCACCGCCCTCTCTTTGTCGTCGTTCCAAGCGCTTGCGTGCCTAGTTTCCTTTCCTTCCGCTCTCTCGGGGTGGCGATGCCGTCGCGCGTGTCTACTTTCCGCCGTGTGACAGACCCGTCGCGCATGTCTAGTTCCCTCTGACTCCTTGGGGCGGCTCTGTGTCGTGTGCTAAAGAGCTTCGCTGGTCACCCACCAGCGAAGTGGAATGGCTCATGATTTTTACTCGGGTACTTATCTGCTGACTATGCATAAGGTACAGTCTAAGAAAAACTTTTTTTTAATCTAAGATTTCTTGTACTGTAATACACATAGTGTGAGAACAAGCGTCCGGAAAGTACGGTACGCATCTAGTCTCCGCTCTAATGTAGCGCTAGTGATTGCGATCAGTTCACACGCCAGATTTTCACAATTCTCTGTTACCTCACGTAAAAGCTTTAAAAAAAAGGTTCCGGTCACACTTGGGGAGCAAACAGCGTCCAAAGGAACCCCCATGAATACATGGGGAAGAATTGCGAAAGATACCGGAAACGCGTCCAATTTTCTAAATGAAACCTTACGAAATTCTCTTTGACTTTTCAGTGAAATAATGGTCAACCCCGACACTTTGGCATCCAGTCCCAACGGTAAGCGCAAGACTTTGTGCGGAGATGGAGGTTTCTGAGATACGCAGTTTATATTTGTGGTGAGAAAAACAAGATTCCTTTTTTTTACGTTTCTATATTATTGTGCCACGATTGCCGCCAAATTTTATCCGAAAATATTTTAGACCATGAACTAAATTCTATGTAGACATTTAAACGCTTTACGCTACATACAACCTGCCATACAAATCAAAATAATAAAAAACTGTCGCAATAACTGAAGCTTGTCAGACTATTAAAAATAAAAATGCGTTCCCCTTCACAAACTACAGGACTTAGCCAAGGACCAGCACGAACTGCACCTTGTCTCTGCAACACACCAGACAGGGCAGGGCCATACTACAACTCTTGCGAGAAGACGTATCAACGCTACCTAAACTCGGCCGCCCAATCCCCCCCCCTGGGAAATAGCAGACGTGGCCTCCAGCACGCCAGTACCACGAAATATGTGCCTGGACCAACTGGCACGCCAGTACCACGAAATATGTGCCTGGACCAACCGGAACGGCGCCGTGACTACGCCCATAAGCACCTGATCGTCGTAACCACAAGAAAACCCCACCGCCATCGTGCTGTACACAGACGCAGCACACAAGGATCTTGTAGCCACCACGGCCTGGCACGATCTCCGCCAGAACAGGTCATGGAGCCGCGAAACTAAGACCGCTGGAACGCCTAAGGAAGCCGAAGCCCAGGCGATCCTTCACGCCCTGGAACACGTTAGCCAAAGCCTGGACCCACCAGTGAAGACGGTGGACATCTACACCAACGCCCAGGAAGCCATACGAAGATGCCGAAAGCGCGACCCCAACAGCCCGACCACCCGGCGCATCCTTGCACTTGCCAGGTGTCTCGAGAGCAATAACGTGAAGGCCACTGTACACTGGGTCCCCGGCCATGCCGGCGTACCGGGCAATGAGGCCGCCCATCGGTCCACGGAAGCGCTAGCAACATTTATCCTTTCGCGACGCATGAGTTGTGGACTCCCTGCCCGGCCCCTCAGCCAGCTCTGGCAAGACCGGTCTCAAGAAACAAGACGAGACAAGAGACCGGACCCCCTACGATCCTAAAGACGCTATGAGGAGGGCCAGACAAGACTTAAAGAAGAGTCTCATGGCCTCCCTCCCAGCGCGAACTCGACCCCATCCCTCTCGGCCGCTACTCCGGAAGAAAATGGTCCTTCTGCGCAAAATCAGGACCGGCAGTGCCGTGGCCCCCACGACCGACACAAGTGGGAACTGAGTGCTGGCGAGATCGGCAGAAACAGACCGCCAGTGTCGGCAGCCAGTCCGCCGGCCTCCCCGCCACAACCGCAGCAGATGCAACGCCAATATTCACTGGAACAGCCCGAGATCTGTCCCTACTGCAAAGCAACCCTGAGTGCAAACTTGCACCACCTCGTGTGGGAGTGCGGTCACGTCACCGACGAAAGAATTAGGGCGTTTAGTCTTCTACCACCCTCATCAAGGCCATCCAGCCTGGAAGGCTGGGCCCGGCCTGAGGGACACTCGGCCAGAATCGCAATGGTCCTGGCCTCGTTGCTCCTGTACTTGGAGAACACGGGCCTATAGTCGACGTTCTCAGCACGGCTATTCCTTCACGTCTAAGGGCCGGTTGCACCAACGTCGCTTACCTTAACCCAAAGCGGCTCTTTCCTAAGTCGGCTTAGCGCCCTAAGCCGAGCTTGGATAAGCACGGGTTTAAATTCCGGTTGCACCAACGTTAACCCGGCTTTACAGACGCGCCCCTAGCTAAACGCTGGATTTGCCTAGGGAATGTAGGGACAAACAGAGCGAACTAGGGAACGCTCAGAGGAATGAATACGATTGGCGGAGAGGAATCACGTGATGTAAAAGAAGAAAAAAAAACTGCCGCAATAGTAGTAGTTGGCGTCTGCTTTTCGCTGTATTTCTTCGGTGAGTAACGAATTAAAGGTCTCCAAATTCAATCATTTTTTCGCTTAACTTTCAAAAACAGGAGTCAAAGCTTTAAATAAACACGAATGCTCTTTACATCTGTGATTGTGTGTTTAATATCGGTTGACAACAGAATATTTTGACAGTGACAGTAGTTTTCGTGCTCACATTTTGAGATAACGGAGCCATCGGGGGCCCCAAATCTCACCGAACGCGAGAAGGACTCTCTACTCGCTACATCGCTGAAGACAAAACATCATCGAGAATAAGTAGGCAGGTAAGATGACTACTGAAATCAAGTCATGCCTGAGACCGATGAAGTTCAAAACCGCGACGAACTCGCCACGGCAGCTGCGAAAATGCCCGGAAATCGTCGAATACAAGTCGTCGAGATCTTGCATCAACCGTACTCGTTGCTATCAGAAAGGTGACAAAACTGCACTGTACCGTCGTTGAACTGATTGTGTCAAACCCTTTGGTAATGGAACTACGTATATTTTGCTTTAGTGACAAGGAAAGAAGGTATAACTATCAGTACATCAAAGCGATACTACTGGTAGATCCCTTGATGATCATACAAACTGTCAATTATTGAACACGCAAAGGTCGCCCAGAACCATTTTTTTTATTCCTGCTGATAGAGAACCAGAAGCTTGTTCGCGAGTGATAATAGGCAGATCTTGAGTTCATACAAATAGACGGCGGCAGACTTCGAAGTATAGAAAACTCCCACTAGTACATCACATCGTGCCGACGAGAACGGTTGTCTCTTCGCATCACCTGCCCCAGCCTGCCCCAATACAGCGCTGAACGAATCTCGCATTGTAGTCGTTACGATTTGTCGTCGCCACGAATGAAAGATATAAGAGATAAAGCAAAACATTTCTAAAAAGCACGATCACCAGAAAAGTTGCGGTTATAGAACGCAGTTTTCTGAAGTGAAGATTCTACTTGCGAGACAAGGAAAATTCACTGAAGGTTGTCTCAAAACTAAAGAAATTGAATTTTTGCAGTTTTATTATTTAAATGCACCGCAATTTGATGCAAACGGCAGAAGTGTCGACAATCAGCTCCATTCTGATTTGAACCCTTCTCGTTTGAACCCATTCGCAAAACGCCCTTCGCGTTTTAACCCTTCGCGTTTCAACCCTTTCTCATTTATACCCGTCTCATTTGAACCCATTCTCATTTGAACCCTTCTCGTTTGAACCCATTCGCAAAACGCCCTTCGCGTTTTAACCTTTCGCGTTTCGACCCTTTCTCATTTGAACCCGTTCTCATTTGAACGCGCTCTTTGCGCTTCAACCTTTTCTTACTATTTATGCCCTTCTCGGTTGAACCCGTGTACTTAAATCTTTATTGTTTAATTAAACTCCGTCTCAAAACACGTACGTGGCGTTTCAACCTTTTTAGAGTGCTCTTGGAATTTCAACCAGTCTCCTTTTCTGTGTTAAAAATAAATGAATAAAAATAATGGATATGTTGGCACTGTTAATAACAGTGCCGGCTACTCCATAGCAATTGTTATTTGATAAAAAAAACAGATCTAAAACAAAACAAGCACACAAACAAACAAAAAATGCCGCCAGAGTTGCCATTGTACATATTATTACAATTCTAACATGTCCGTCGATCCATTTTCGTGGACTACCTGTGCCAGTGCGCACCGATGCGAACGCTTAATGTCATGTTCCACACCAAGGCTAACTGGCGATCGCTTATCGCCCGCATTGGCAGCATCACAAAGCAACAGCCGCGGCAGGTCTCTCGCCCTACTGTGCACCTCGTCGCTCACAAAGCGCCGCCGCCACCGCTCAAGAGCATCACCAGCAGGGATCGGCAAACGATCCTCTGCCCACCCCTGCATGAATCATTTTAACCCTTTTGCATAGGATACATCGCATTCGAAATATGTTCACAGAAATATTCTGTTTTCCATACCGTCACCTTACAAGTAAGCGATTCGCAAAGCATTATGGCATTCAAATCGTATGGCTAATCGTTAGGACATATAGCTGAACGGCTCTTCTCGAGACGCACATAGTACAAAACGTTTTTTGCCGCAGAATCAGTCATCGCACCTCAATCCGATCCCATGCTCGGTAAAGCTGTATTCTGAAGCTTTGTTCCCACAAGATAGTAATTGACGATTTGACAACACTAGTGAGCGCCACCTATCGCGCAACCGTTCAAACATGGGTGCGAGGCTCAGCGGAAGGCGGTCGGATAGCAGCTAGCTCTCGTGATGCATAGTATTTGGTATTGCCTTGAAATACGTGAGCGTAAAGCTCGTGCACTGCAAGCTGTCCGTGCCATGCAGTCTCTTCGCGACATGGTGATACAACAACCGACGTACCCGCGACAAAATGCGCGCTGCAGATCCGGCAGTTGGTCGTTTCATTGATGCCATGGCGAGCCGTACGTGTTTCTTCTCACCGGCAGCTATGACAAACTGCTCGTGTCGCAGGATACAACCGTGTGCCGACGGTAATCTAAAACAAACTCGGCATTCTGTCTGCCGTAGAGTATATTCGTGTCAACCAAGCGCAACACAGTGGACCTGCGTGACGGTAACATGAGCGACTCGAGCTCTCGCCTAGCCGTATACGCTCACTCCCGACGCCTCTGTCGCAGACGCTAGTGCAATATCTGTGCACGCTCATTTGTTTTCCAACCGAACCCTGCTCGCGTATGCTGTAGCTGCTTTTTACAAATCGTGGATTGGTTAAACTATCTAAGATAACCGCAGCAACAAAACACGGACCATTCAAAGGCCAGAGAATGCCTGCGCCCTCCTTAGAAAGTCGCAAAGGGAGATCCTGCCATCAACAAACTAATCCTGCGGCGATTTCTTTCTTTTTCTTTTTTTTATGTGCGTGTGCGGTGATGCGTGGCTTGGGGGCTTTCTTACCAGGCACAGATTTTTTCTTAATTTCAGTCGTGAATCATCGGATGCAAATTATGCTCATCTGGCATGCCCTGCGAGGATATTGAATTATTTACAACCGGTGTCGGAGTGATCGTACAGATCTACCATAATTGTATATTTGCCTATGTGTCGTCCGCCATGCCGTGGATTAGCATGCACTCTGGATGTCATTCTCCAAGTAGCATTTCAAGGCGTAATAAAGCTTCAGGTGCCTGGACTTCATAACGTCATTTGTTCCTCTGTTTCGGTTTCACGTGAGTGTATGCTGAAATTATTGCTTTTTCCTAGCCTGATCATGTACAAGGTTAAAATGAGAAAGGCAGTTTTGAGAATGGTCGAAAACAGAAAGTATGTTTTTAGTAAGTTTGAAATGGGAGAAAGTTTAAAATGAAAGAAAGTCTTTTTGAGAACGGTCAAAACCAGAAAGTATGTTTTGAGAAAATTTGAAAGGAGAAAGGTTAAAATGAGAAAAGTCGTTTTGAGAATGGTCATAACGCGAAAGTTCGTTTTGAGAACGGTTTAAGTGAGAAAGGGAGAAAAAGCGAAAGTTGTTTTGCGCAGGGTTGAAATGAGAAGGTTAAAACGAGAAGGTAGAAATGCGAAAGGGTTCAAATGAGAACCACCCGATCGGCCAAGATCACGTACGGCTACTATTTCAACGCACCGATCGGATTAAAGGATATGCTATGCAAGCAGAAATTAACAAGGTGTTAAATAGCAATACGTGACAGTTATGCGAAAATCAGTAAGTACATACGAACAGGCTCGTTGACAGAAAAACCAACGGGAAGACAGACGTGAGGCCCACAGCTCCGTCCGTATCTCGGTTAGGGCTAACACGCACTGAGAGTGGAGAGCAAACTTGAAAACAGGGGTCGATAAACACTTCACGAGACAATATTTTGCATCCTTGTCACAATCGAAGGCCATTCTGTCGAGACTCTCACGCTGTTGTGGCCTAAAACACTTTGTACAACCAATTTCGTCCACCGCGTCGACCGCCACAAACCAACCGCCATGTTTATAATCCAGGATTAAGAAACAAGCAAAAGCAACGCCTCCTCTACAGGAGGCGTTGGCAAAGCAAAGCGCCCAATGTTGGGCGCTCAAGATAAGCGTAGTTTAGTGCTAAATTTAGCGATAAGCGATTTTGGTGCAACCGAACGAAACCGAAACTTAGCTTAAGTTCCCGACTAAGCTCCGCTTT
>JAZHYW010070360.1:0-13899 GCA_037355805.1 Ixodes ricinus | reverse complement strand
AAGTCTGCTTCAGAATCTGTTCCCTCCTCAAGCCACGCATAGAGCGGCCGTTCGAATATCTCTTGCAATAAACATTTACTACCTACCTACTTACACCGGGACAGCGGAAGGAAAGGAAACTAGGCACGCAAGCGCTTGGAACGACGACAAAGAGATGGCGGTGCGAGCGTAGACATGGCCGACGTGGGTCGCGCAGCGGCTAATCTTTCAGAAATCTTTATTATCTACCTGAGAGTCTACTGATCTTGAAAATGGTGACTATGGATAAATAATCTACCGTATTTTCCGGGCTATAGTCCGCGGACTATACATGTTTAAAAGTTGAAATTTTAGGCTGTGCGGACTATCTACGCGTGCGGACTATACAGGATTTTGGTTTTTCAAAATCGTTGATTATGACGAGTCGTGACGGAATTTGTGAATGAAACAGTATGTTAATGATGATTTATGTATAATATAAGCTTCTTTGTGAGCTAAGAAAGCAGACATGTGTCAAGGTGTGCCATGTATGAGAAGATTTCTTTGTCGACTAAGCACCAGGTGCGGACTATGCACGGCACGCGGACTATGCACCGGGTGCGGACTATCTAAGCAAAAACTGTGATTTTGGACTCCAAATTTGCCCCTGCGGACTATACACCGGGTGCGGATTATAGTCCGGAAAATACGGTACTGAAAATTCATATCCAAGTGATGAGACGTGTAAGCTTTTGCGTAGAATGAAGCGATTTTGCATTGAATTTGGGACCTGAGCTTTTGTTGACGCACACGAAAAATTCATGGAACCCTAGCCATAAACTGCCTCGCTGTAAGAAATTACCAAGCACAGAAAACCTTTACAAATTCATGCTTTATTAGCTCGCAAAGAAACCTGCGTTTTACTTAAACTCTCAATAGCGTACTCTGCTATTCACAGAACCCGTCATGTCTCTTCATAATGAACGATTTAGAAACATACATATTCTTGTATTGTCCTCAACTGTAAATAGTCCGCACCGCGTAAAACTTTAACGTCTAAACATGCATCTCCTCAAAAAAATATGTTACTTAAATTTTTGCAATAACAATAAAAATGTATCCGTTTTATCCCAAGCTCTCGGTATATTTCGACAATGTAGTCATCGTGTGGGCTCACGCGCTACAAAGCAGGGTCGTACGAACCCAGTGAGAACGCCAAACGGCATAAAAACAACACACCCAAACGCAAAAGTAGGCCGACTTTCTGCGTGTGCATGTGGGCTTGTTTGTACGTGCTGATATGGGGGATGGGAATATCTCTAGAGATTTCATCACATTGCCTTACACAAATCAAAACACCGCCAATCTAATAGAGAAATTTGAGGGTAATGAAAAAGTAGCGCGTTTTATATGGACGGACGGAGGCTACACAATGTGAAAAGAGTCATTACTTCATCTATTTACGGAGCATTTGTCGCACGCAATACGGTTTGTGTTGCGTGTATTTTTATTTTCTAATTTCAAAACAATATCTTCGGTAAACTCTTCACGTGTATAGAGACACACCCTCTGCCCCCACCAAAATTTTTGACAAGATTTCTCGGCATTGAGCCGAAATGAGACACGCTCTAGAGGACAAATATCGATGTAGCACTTGTCAATGCTTTTACGGTATTCAATTAAGTGCTCTCAACAACGAGCGAACGTTTTCTTTTAGAAAAATAAGTTGGTGCATGTTGTTCAAATACAAAATAGGATCAGCATTTTGCCAATTTAAGGAAGTTACGCCTACTTTAATTATTGTTGGCCGCAGCACTTCGCGCTTTTCCGATCGGAGTTCAATTTGTATACGTTTTGAATACAGTTAAGGAGAGAGCGATCCTGACCTTTAATGAAAGCATTAAACTTGCGTTTTATGTTTATTACTTTATACATTATGCCAAATAACCCTCCTTTTCTTATTTTCTTCCTTGTTTTTATCTCTCGCAAATAAAACGCTGCATCATCACTATGTTTAAATATTATCTGGAAGATTTTATAGTCACGGGTTGTGTCACGTTGTTGTTAGACGTGATCCGAACTGTCGTATTCTATAAGGAAGCCAACATTCTGTTGTGCATTATCCTTTATTGGGTGGATGCGAAAACGTTTGTTTCTCGCTCTTGTGTTTCCTAGTTAAAAGAGACCCAAAGCAGAAGATGGTGACCAAGGTCATGTAATATAGCACCAGCTGTAACATTGTCGCGGATGGAAAGAGTTTCGGCGGCATAAAGTGAAAAAAAAAATTATTTAATAGGCAAGCTTGCTCCAGAATAAATGAACAACCGAAAGGGACAAATGAAGAAAAATACGTCGCCGGGGTCGGGAGTCTCTTTGGAAACGCTGTGCCGAGCGCTTGCGAAAGAGTGTGTCGTTGACAGGAGAGGGTCTGAATGACTCGGCAAAGCCATTATCAGCTCCTTATGCAATACAATCGGTATGTCCAATATTTGACCTAGGATTTATGCGAATATGTTTGTTTTAATTTAAAATTTATTTTAGTTCGTTTTATATTTATAATGCTTTCATATGAGTTCAAGCGGTGTTGGAAAGTACACGAGTAAGGAGACGTAAAACTGCTAGTCGACATTGCAAATAAATCAATAAATATATTAATATATCGAAATTACAAAAGGAGTTTACTTTCATCTAAATTCCAATTGAAATATCGCATGGCAAGATAATATTCGTGGTCGTTAATATTTAACTAAAGTGGCGAAGCGGGCGAGTTGGTTCATGACATAAAATTCAAAAGCGACGAGGACAAAAGTAGGAAGGCGAACAGGACGAGCGCTCGTCCTGTTCGCCTTCCTACTTTTGTCCTCGTCTTTGTAAGCGCTTTTGAATTTTATGTTAATATTTACCAAAGCCGCAAATGCAGCGGAAAAATTTCAGTGAGTTTGTTCTTCCTGTGCACCGTTCACCCCTAAGCTGAGACTGCGGTGGAAGCCACGTCCTCTTTGGATCAGTCGTACGCCCTTTTTCGCCACGTCATCACGTCCCCGCTCATGCGCAAAGAAAGCCGGATCACGTGATAAGAGGGAGGCGGCTGATTGGTTCGTCGAGCTCGTATCTCCCACTGCAGTCTGAGCTTAGGGGTGAAAGAAGCACAACTAAAACCAATTTTAGAAATGAACGTTCTAAGGCATTCCCAAGCACGTTTAACAAATTAATGTCGTATATAGAATCATTTAGGCCATACTTGCAAAACCAGTCATGGCATCACCGGTTTTTGTGCGTTTTAAGAGCGCAGCTCTTAGGCGCCCGTTTCCGGCTTGAGCGGCGTCGCCGTCGCCGTCGGCTTAAGCGTGAGGTCACGTGACCCCCGGTGACGTCACGTGACCCCGGTGACGTCACGTGACCTCCGGTGACGTCACGAGGGTCACGTGACCTCACGGTTACCCCGACGGCGACGGCGACGCCGCTTGGAGGGAGGAGTAGCAGGCAGGATGAGGAGGAGGGAGGAGGGGTATACCCTCCCCTCAGTACCTTTCCCTCCTCCTCCTCAAGAGCTGCGCTCTAATTCGGTGTTACAGGGTGTTGTAAGCGGCTTTCATTTTTTTCAGACGTTTTATACTCTTCCTGTGTGTCAAATAGGGCATGCTTGACTAGCTATGAGGCCACGGCGTCAAGTATATGATGACCTAAAACTGTAACAAGCAAGATCCCCGATCTACCTTGCCTCGGAGCCACATTTAAGGCAGAGTTTGGCCAGCTGGTGTGGCCTCGTTGACAGCTCGTCAACTATACGACACCGACACGTCACGAAAAACGCCATGGTCACTCCCTTTTTGCCATCTTCGATCCCAGCCAACGCCGGGGACGTATTCCCGTATGCTTGGTTCTCGGTTTTCTCCAACGTAAGGCTATTTTAGGTCATCTGCTAGCAGTATTTTGGCTATGGCAGGTTTATTGAGGAGACATATATATTAAGTGAGTTTCCGGTTACCTTGTCTAGTCTCCCTCCTTACGCGCCGCGACTCCATCTCGTTCATACGCTTCGCGGACGTTCGGTGCGTCGCGCTATGGCGCTCGCGTAAAGTTTGGAATTTTCGGTTCTAGTTGACGTCATTTGTTCTTTTAGGGGTGCGCTACGATGGCAACTTTGAATTCGCAGCTGAAAGGCCTTCCGTAGAGTGTTCTGATAAGAGAGCGTAGAGAATGCCATCGTTGCCCGTGTTTTCGAAGGAAATTGTTTGTTAGGTTGTAAAGTGAGATAAAGTCCTTCGTCGGAAAGTATCCCGGAGCTTTGGTTCTTTCTAATCGCGTTTGCCCTTGACCATGCGTCAGCGTGTCAAACGAGATGGCTTGATGGAATCTATCACTACTCCTGATATCAGATGGTCACAGCGTGCATGCTTAGCGCCTACCTCCACGAATTCTCTCAGCAATGAAACAGCGATCTTGTTCTCCGAACATCTAGGGAGCCGGAAGGTTTCGAAGAGACAAAGAAAAGAAATAAAGGTTGTGCGAGTTTGATGTCGTTAAAAACGGCGCCGGCATTTATATTTGTCGTAACGTTAGAGCCGTCTATTTCTTGTGGGTTCGAAATAACATCGAGTGATTCAGGGTCATGCGGCTCTTGGCGAATGGTAAGATTGCTCGTTTTAATAGATTTAAACTCAATTGATGGGCCGTTCCTAATGGCGCTGAGATCCAAGCACCCAACGTCATGTCATTACATAAAAATTAATTCCAGGAAGACAACAAAACCAGCTTGTTTTTATAAACAAATAACATATATTGGAATGAATCAATTAAACAATAAATTCATTCACTTCGTGGTTTGGAAAAGAAGGCGGGGGAAAAGCTTTACTTTCATGGGACTATCCTGTCTCGTGATGCAATTATTCATATTACACATTACATGCGAGCTTTCTGTAGAAGCTAGTTCGCTAGTTTTTCTCGCTACTGCGAGGGAAACTTCATTTTATAAAAACAAGTTTTAAAATGAGGCAAGAGTTTTTACCTCAGAAGGACGGGAACCTTTAGTGGGCGTCCACAATCGTCGCGCTTGATTTTATTCAATCATGTTTTGCGACGTTTTATTTCTTTTGGAATCATATATATATAAAAAACGGGACGACGGGATTTGAACATTGAACCGCACAACAACCGCCCATTTTCTCACCAGGAACCTTAAAAAATAAGGGTCTGTACGCAGGATACCTTGCGGCCCTGCAAACACGTGTGGTGGCCTGGGATCGGTAATGGAGGCAGGCCCGCGCCGTTCCCCGGCATTTTCCGTTGCTAGGGGTTGCTAGGTCTGACGTGATTTCTATGGGAGGAGTCTGGGTGGGGCGCAGGTACGGCGAGAGGTCACCGAGGAAAATAGGTGTCCAGACTCTTCCCCTATGTATGGCTCCGCAATGCATCTTCGACGAACCAAAGTACTCTTCAGTGCGTTTATGGTGCTAATTTCAGAACATCAAATATATGCTGACATTGCTTAAAATACTGGCATAACGGTGGTGAAGTATTACCGCAGTATGTTATGTTTGTTAGAATTCTGAGGTAGAGTCCAGACAAGAGAAATAAGAAATGCTCGTTGTGTTGTTGGCTGCTCTCCTTACTCTACGCCTGATCATGAACAACTCACAACGGACGAAACCGCCTAAAAAAGAAGGTTTGTGCATGACGCCATGAATGTTGGAATCTCGTCCCTCCCCAAAGTGACGAACACGGTGAAGCTCGGCCAGTGTTGCCGATAAAAGCAACAGCCTCATTCGTCTTGGCGTCGCCGCGTGCAAGCGTAGCGCTCTCTGGGGCGCAGTCCTCCTGTTTCTAGGTAGTACCGCAACAACCCACTGCAACAGGAAAGCCACCGAAGAACGCCAGGTTGGCGCTCACAATGTCATCCCGACGGCCGCGGTAGGGTCTCCCACGTCGGGCAAACAAAACGTTGCTTAATTGAACAGTGACCCAAGCACACGAGGGCTTAGAATGACGCTCTGATATCTGAAATTGCAAAACCCGTTTAGGAATGCAAGAATCGTTTGCCGGCAGGGGAGGACTCTGGTGTTAGGTGAACAAATGGCCGAAAAGGGTTCTGAAAGGGACACTCAGGAGCGTGTCTGTAGGCTGTGTGTATCAGCGCACCTTCGATCGCACTAGATCAGCACTGCCTAAACAGCAGGGCTGCAGTGTTGACTTTTCTGCTTCACTTGCGAGAGACAAAGGCAAAGCATGGATTGGTCCCGAGCGTCGTGGTTAGCCAGTGAGCCGAACACTGGTGCAACACTCGTGTCCAGACTCTGCCCCATGTCTCAATTTTATAGGTGATGCCGAAACAAAATGAACTCCGTGAGTTTTCTACGTAGGTGTTAACTCTATACTCCGTTTCGGTTTTAATTCGACCTCAGCTGACGATACAACTCATGATAGCCAATCAATGAGTGCCAAAAATGCATTGTCATGGCACACGTTTTTTCTTGTGGGTTAGCTGTCAGCGGCTCAACAATAACGCCGAGGAGAAATCTCAGGGGTGCAGCGCATTCAGCGTGCGTGCTTTGCTTAACCGGTGGTTCTAAAGGCACAAAGGCGGAGAGCACTAGGACGGTGCCCTCTTGGAGCTGTGCCTGACGTTCCTCTAAGGGCAACATAAAGAACGCCTAGGAAACACGGGAAGATGGGCGGACAAGCGTGAGTCATCCTTGGGTGAACTCGGAGGGAGAAAAAAAAGCATATGGGCTCACCTGGAGGGTAAAGAAACTCCCATGGCGCGCGAAGAGACGGAATTGCACACCATCTAACGAGCTGGACTTTGCTGTCTCCGTTGTCGCCCGGTGTGCTCTCTTATTCTCGGTGATTTTACTGTGTCGTGAAAGCCATGCAATGTACAGCTGTGTGCCTTCTGCTCGATGCTCAGTCGCGATATTATTGATCCTTTTGATCGTGCAGCCTTCGGGTCCGCTGTTCCTGGACGCGATGATTACCACCTGGAATTACGCAAAGGTTACGATTACCCTTGCCGTCACTGGGTTACTCTGGATGTCTTCGGCCACATGAAGGATTGCGCTGAGCTTGGCTTCTAGGACTGACGTAGCTTACGGTAGAGCTTAGACCCGCTATCTGTTTCATCTACAGTTTTCGCGGATATTAGGTCTTTGTTGCTTCTGTGTAGAGTATCTAATTTATTTATTTATTTATTTAAAATACCCTCCAGGCCATCGGTATTACAGAGGGGACTGGGGATTGGTGGCAGTAGTACACCTTGCAGCTCAATCTGAGCAGTGTAGAATATTTATGGCAGTTCTAAGTAAGTGGTCAGGAACAATTGTTCCGATAGATGCGGGAAGGTGGTTCCAATCCACTGAAGTTTTCGGAATGAACGACTCTCGGAGTGCATTAGTGTTACATTTTAGAATGTCTACTATTATACATATCCCCGCAGGGGCACCTGTAAAAGCAGGTGTTTGGAGAGTGGCGTCTCCACGGACCCCGAGCCCCGCAGGGGGCGCCTGCACCTTCGGTGCTAGGTGCTTGGTGGGTAGCGTCACCATGGACCCCAGCCACGTGGGCCACCATACTCGCACGCAGGGGGCACCTACTTTATATTAGGTGCTTGGTGAGTGGCGTCATTACGAACCCCGAGCCATGTGGGTTCGCCCACCCACGTCTGGCTGTGCGTGGCTTAACCCGTGTCCTGGGAAAAGGGGACCCTGGTGGTTGAGCTGAGCCCGGGGTATGTTTGGACCCTTCGGGGCCCCCCGGTCGAGGCAATACACCGCTTCGGCCCCTGCTTCTCGCAGACGGATGTCCTGGCTTGGCCCGACCAGGATGATTCAGTCAGTCGCCTCTTCTACCCTCTTCTTCCTTCTTCCACTTTTCCTCCCACCTCTTTCTCTTTTCTTCTACACTCTCTTTCTTCCTTTTTCACCCTCTTAGGTGGCAAGGGCCAACCTTGAGTGGAAACAGGTCCTGTCCCTGCAACCACACTAGGGTATAGTGCCCGGGCAGCACTGGTAGAGTAATTGTGTCAGCCAAGCCCATCTTGCTATGGCACATTACCTACCCCCTTGTTGGGCTCCGTGGTGGGCGGTGCACCCGGGCACTGAATTTCCTTCCCATCTATATGGGTTCGCAAACTAAAAAGCCTGATCGGGCCCCGAAAAGGGTTCGCACCGAAGTACCAGTTCAATTTGAGATGTCCTTTTTTTCCGAAAAGTTTTTAAGATTCCTAGTTTTACATTCTGAAAATGAAAAGCCACTGGGCAAACTGTCCCCTTTCCTTGTAGCCAAGGTACTAGAAGGCGTTGTTGGTAAGAACTTCCATGCAAAGAAAATGGCATTCGGAGACCTCTTTGTAGAGATCAGTACAAAACAGCAAAGTGATGCCCTCTTGGCTCTCAACTCTGTTTCGGACTACGAAGTCACTGTTACTCCGCACCGCAAACTGAACACTGTGCAAGGAGTTATTTCCGAAGACCACCTGCTAGACACATCAGACGCAGAGCTGGTGGAAGGCCTCTCTAGCCAAGGAGTTGTCGCTGCGCGACGAATCAATATTCGTCGTGATGGCACAGAACGAAAAACGAAGCACATCATCCTAACCTTTGACAGCACCACTCTCCCTGCGACTGTAGAGGCAGGCTACCTCCAGTGCAGAGTCCGACCCTACGTGCCGAACCCCCAACGGTGCTTCAAGTGCCAGCGGTTCGGCCATGGGTCACGTAGCTGTCGGGGGCCGACACATGTGCTAAGTGCTCAAGCAAAGAACATGTTGCTGACAACTGTGACAATGAGCCAAAATGTGCGAACTGCGAAGGTAACCACCCTTCATACTCGCGTTCTTGCCCTGTCTGGAAACAAGAAAGAAGAAATATTGACACTGAAAGCCAAAGAAAACATACCATACGCATACCTGCGAACTCTCCCGAATTGTTCGGGAGCCTCCCGAATTTTGATCACATCTCCTGATTGTACGGACGCGACCTCAAATCTCCCGAAAAGTGGCTGCCGTAGTTCCTTTTTTTATGACGCCCTATTGCTATAATTGTGTCAGTGCGAGTTACCTCGAGAGTAGGCTCAGGTTACTCCGGCGGGTTACCACGTGACAACTCAGAGCAGCAGCGTAAAACGATGGTAGATTTTCAAACGCCAAGGTACGAAACCTCTACTCCTGAGTAAGTTCCAGCGCATTTTGGAACACGGCTAATATGATAATGGGTGCGCTAGGCTCCAGTTGGATTTGTCAGGTCGTCGAGTGACGTGCGGAACGCCGAACTACTCTTTGTATTTCCCCGAGTTTAGCTGGAACGATCGATGGCTCTTTCAAAAGCCAAGAAGAAGTACTTGAAGTATTTCTGAGATCATACGCGACTGAGTTTCCGTGCTTTGTCGCTTCGCGGAAAGCTGACAAGTATGGATTCTGTACCATGAGCGCCTGTGATGTGTGAGCGTTTCGCACGGCGGAGGGCTTGACATCAAGATACTCATCGCTTCACGAAAGCATCAGCCCCATGTTCGTGCTGTAGAAGGGCAGGGCACCATCAACAGTTTACTCCAAAGCAACTTTGAAGACAGTGTGATCCGCGCAGAGTGCCTCTTCACGGAATTTTATGTCAAACTAAAAAAAAAACGTTTTCACCCCCCCCCCCCTTCTTGCGCGGCGGTCTCGCGAATTTATATGTTGCTAGGTTGGCAGGTATGCATACGTAGAAGCAAGAAGAAAAAAAAACGATTTTCTTTCTTATCGAAGGGTGGATATGCCGAGTTCGTGCGCAGGGGACCGGCACGACCAGTAACGGCATCGACGGGAACCAAGACGTCTACGGATGATCTGCGGGTCTCATTGAAGTCCCCTCCTAAACCCACAGGAACGGTGCCAGTGGCACCGGGTCCCAAGCCCAGGGTGGATGCTGGCTCACCAGCATCCACTTCAGAGCAGGGGAAGGCCCCCTCCTGCGTCTTTTCCTTAGGGTCGGGGCCGGCCACCCCGCACCTCTGGTCCGAATAGGCCTGGTGAGCCGTCCCGGCAGTCGACCCCCAGGGGCGGCCGTCGGCGACGCGTGAGGAGCCCATGAACGAGAGTGGGCCCATATCCGACGAGGAGGCTCCCTCCTCAGGATCGGTGTTCTCTTTCTCTGCCCCCAGTGACTCCACTGGGAGGCAGGCAGATACGTCGAAAAGAAAAACGCTCCACGTGTAAAAATGGATTTTAAACCATAGTGATGTCATCTTATGTTTGGTTCTGTTTTTTTGTCTTTTTTTTACCTTTTTATTGCTATGAGTAAACACATGGGTGTCATGCAATGGAACTGTCGCGGCCTTCTTCGTAATATTAATGACGTGAACATGTTTCTTGATTAGCTCCATCCCGTGGCACTTTGTTTACAGGAAACTCATCTCAATGACAATCATACACGGATCTTACGTCGTCACCAAGTTTTTAGGAAGGATCGCCTTTCCCCCACTCCTTCCGGTGGTGTTGCAGTAGTAGTACAGGGTGGGGTGGTGTGTGCTCAAGTACCTCTTCAAACACCACTTGAGGCAGTGGCAGTCCGTGTCCTCTTTGATCGCCTCATCACCCTTGTATCGCTCTACCTTCCACCTAACAGTCTATTGCATCTCCATGAACTCCAAGGTCTCGTAGATCAGCTGCACAAACCTTTTTTAATCTTAGGTGATTATAATGCCCACCATCCTTTGTGGGAAGCTCTCGGCAAGGTTCCCGCGGTGGAGTTATTGAACGGCTCCTATCGTTATCTGGACTCTGTCTTTTCAATAAGAGAGAACCAACCTTTTTAGCTCTGCTCATAACACTTTCACATCAATAGATCTTTCCATGTCATCACCATCTTTACTTTCATGTTTTTCGTGGAAGGTTTTAAAAACCCTTTTGGAAGCGATCTCTTCCCCATAATTTTAGAAACAGTTATACCTCTTCCTTCGCTTTCGACCCGCCTTCCAAGGTAGAAGTTTGAGAAGGCCGACTGGGCTCTGTTTGGTTCAGAAGCTGTGTTTGACCCCTCTTTATTTACTAGTATGTCTGCAGAGGAGGCGACAAGTTATGTAATTGAATTATTAATTAATGCTGCTGCATCGTCTATCCCACAAACCTCTGGTAAGCTCCCCAGGAGATGCAAACTCTGGTGTAACGATGAGTGTACAGCCACTCGAAAGAAATAAAATAGGGCTTGGGGAATTTTCCGCCGATATCCGACGCCTCTTAACCTGATGGAATTTTAAAAAAGCAGAGCCAAGCAGAGCCAAGGCCTGATGAACGAGAAAACAAGCCAAAAAGACATCGTGGGCTAAATATTTTTCAGCCCTAAATAGCCTTGTACCGTTGAAAGAAGTGTGGAACCGCCCGCGGAAGGTACGAGGAGATTACCAATCTTTTCGAGCTCCTCTCTTTTCCTCCTCCTCTGTATCACTCAAAGATCAAGCAAACATCCTTGGCGAACATTTTCAGCTTATCAGTATAGTTGCTCAAATTTCAGCGCAAAGTTTAAGAAATTCCAGTCTATTGCTGGAAAGCGGTCAATCTCCATATTACGGTCTGCCACTGTTTCATACAACAAACCATTCACTATGGGTGAACTCAAAGTAGCACTTGCTACAAAAAAGCAGGCTGCACCAGGCCCAGATAAAATTCATTGTGAAATGCTTAGACACCTGTCCCCTGAATCACTTTGCCATTTGCTGACGTTTTTTAATCGCCTATGGAAACAACCCAGGCAGCACACCATTGTTGGACCCCGTTGGACCAATGTTGGCAAAAAATGGTTCCAATAATGGTCTGACGTTGGCGATTTCAAAAACGCCACCTGATTCAATGGTGGTCCAACATTGGTGCCAATGTTGGGCCACTAATTTGCCAACGTTCTAGCCCACGTTGGACCAACGTGGTTTGCGCTTTTTTATCCAATATTGGCATAGAGGTTTCACCGTTGGCTGAACCAACATTGGCATCCAGCGCCTTACACACTGGCTCTTCCAACATTGGCTTAAATATTGGCTATTCCAATATTGGCATCCATTTTAATACACTGGCTATTTTTTGCATCCATTGTCTATGACATTATTGGATGCCATTTTTCAGCCAGTGTTTTAACCAGTGTCACATAAAGAGTGCAGAGAACCAAGCAAGTCCCTTGCCCTGTTTCCTCAAGCACTGTTTTCTTTTTGATACTAAAATCTAATAAATGCAGCAATTTTACCACATTTGGACACTTTAGAAATCAATAAAGCATGCAAATGAATTGTTCATAACGTTTGATAGTTCATAATGTATTTAAATCGAATAAAAAGATTTAAAGAAATTGTGCAACCAGGGGGCCTAGGCAGACTCGGCGGCACGCTCGGTAGTGGACAGGGCAGATGGCTGGGTGAAGAGCTGGGCAAAGGGATTCCACGCAGGTGCCTGGGCACAACATTCTGAAAGAGACAGAAGCGGTGGTTCGGATTCAGGTGAAGGGTTTCAGAGGCTCTCAGTTCTCTCTTACGCTTGTCAATAATGAATATCAAAATAAAACATAGCTTCATTATTAATCGCCGCCCTTTAATTAGCCATTCGATTAATCAGCTCAGTTGCTCTGCAAGTATAAAATCTCGGAAAAGCCTACCGACTTTTTATGTTTACTTTTTCATATTATGAACTTTGTTTTCCAGTGAATTATTTTCTCATTATTTTGTATGTAAAAACTTAGTACTGCCTTCTAAAATAAATAGATGCGCAGGTAATACACCGGGGCCGGCTTGGTGGAATCAGTGTCTCAGCTTAGACTGGGTGAAGGAAAGCACTGTAAAGAATGGGACGCGCGAGCGTCTTGAGTCGATATTTGAGTCCCGTTCAGCTTGTACGCTGGCTTTGACAGTGCTTTCTTTCCCCCGTCTCAGCTGAGACGCTGTTTCTAGAAAAACGGCCCAGGCGTTTACTATGGTTTTGTTCGTCCAACTTGTCCTTACTCAGAGCTTGATGGATCTAGATTAAAATATTGATAGTGGTTTAAAAAATTAATCAAATAGTACGAAGGTTATTTCATAAATTGCTTAACTCTACTCTTGCAACATCATGGCGTCCCTCAACCTTTCATCTAGCTTTAAGAAGTCTTAAGAATTACAATCTCGCCATTTAAGTTCACACCAATATTTCTACGTTGATTTGAAAAAAAAACGTTTTTAAGATTTACGGTATTTGCGGAACGGAAATATGTAGTTATTGTTGTACCCATATTGCCCCCATAATATTTACAATTTATAAATGCAACCGCTGGCCTCCCTCTTCAGCTCACCAGTGTCAAACGCACTACTAAATTAACAATTCAATAAATACCCCGGTATACGTAACAACATGACAGTTGAACAGAGCTTGATGCTTGAATCAATCAAGAGTTTAAAATGAATCGCGCAGGTAAAATAGCTTGTCGTGTAGAGACAATTACTGGCAATTACACTCGCAGATCGCGGTGACATAACTGACACTCCACTCGCACACAACAAGCCAAACCTTGGCAAATAAGGACTACACAACGCTGTGGTATTCGGCTTGGAAATACCGGGAGGACTTTTTACTACAGCACACATCTACCGCTAAGAAGACAGCCATATTTTAACAAAAAATAAATAAATAAAAATGACTTCGAACACAAAAATAACCAATCAGAACGTCTCTCACGGTCTATTAGAATAAAAAGCACTTGCCAATAGCGCTGTACAGGGCCTTTCGGGCCGATCGCTCTGGATTACACGTTGAACTCGTCGGAGATTCCTGGCACAGAGTTCGACACGGTTCAAACTCATCGGATAGGGACAAAACGTACATTGCGTAGCAAGAATACCTATCCCCAATGGTCAGGAGAACTTCTCCTTGTCACTCACATGGAAGAGAAGGCGGTCAGTTGTGTCTTCGGTCCGTTAAAGCTAGTGGTCACATGTATTTTATTTATTTTTTTATTT